>JAGVSQ010002331.1:0-25134 GCA_022683975.1 Rhyacophila evoluta | reverse complement strand
ACAAAACTACAACATTACAATAATTTCAATAACCAAATAATCATTTTTATTATTAAAAAAAAAAATCCGCGTTACCAATAAACTGTATTTTTTTTCGAAAATATTTTCACAGAGAATGCATAAATATGTCACTTTTAGTTTCGGTTTTATCTTTCAATAGGAATTACGATATAAATTCCTCCTATTTTTTTTTATTAAAATTAATAATAATATCAGAATGTGTGTAATATTATATAAAATTAACATATTTTATTTGCGTGAATACAATAGATTATTTTTTAGTATCGTTCAGTTGTAAATATCTTTCCTGTGAATAGATACCATATTTTTAATGTTTATTTTAGAGATTATGTTTGTTACCAAAATTGAATCCGGTTAAAAGTCTGGGACAACTGCGCCGAAATATCAAATATAAATTTTATTTAATTTTCCTTAAAACGCTTAAAAATAGTAAAATCCATTCAATACATTATAATAAAACAATATATAAAGGAACTGTACGTCTTTTCAAACTTCACACAGCTATTTAATCTTTACAGTAATTTTTTTCAAGTTAAAAAAATTAACGCTGACATAAATAATATATTAATTGCTGCCACATTTATTAATGTATAAACCATTTATAATTTATATGCAATTCGCATATTGAATACTACCAATGTTCTAATTCGATGTTTAGTGATATTTAGCACTCTTCCAGTTTTTACTTAATTACAGCGGTAAATCTCACACAGAAATATCAGCTATATACAGACAATGACCAGTACGTTTTTCGTCTATATTGTCTACATATACGTCTTGAAAAATGTAAATCTTGACATACCAGCAGAACCAATAGTTTGGACACTAGACATGAATTATATTAATAATTATGAACGTCGCTATGGTCCAAATGGATTTTAATTAGCAATGGACTCGTTAATTAGGTGTTGTGCAAATATTTTGCCATCAATACTTTAATGAATTCTATTAACTTGCACATCTAAAATTTAATTTTTTATTTGGATTTTAAATCATTTTATTATGCCACCGTGTACGTACGTATTTCGCATAAATCATATGAAATATTTATATTTTGGAACCAGAGGTTGAAGTAATCAAGTCAATGTTTAACAATATATAGTCCCGTTCTGTATTTTTTATAATAAGAAAAACAAATTGATAAATAATTTTGTTGCAGCAGTGCATTGTTTCAAGTATTATAATCTAAGAAAAAAGAAGGCCTTTTATTTAAATACACAATAGGGTAATTAATATTAGTTTTAATTCATGAATTACTGTTTATATACAATTATCTTTTAAAGACTCAAACTAAAAACTATTTCCATAGTCGTTATATTATAATATTACTTTCCATGCTTATCATCAAAATGAAAAAAAATCATAACAAATCCTAATTTAAAATAAACTACTCACATACATAGCATTACTAAATAAGTAATATAAATTCGTTCCACGATATTAAACAGACACATTTATATTTTTAAAGTTTAACCCATAGTACGTTTTCCTATTATTTATTGATGTTTAGTATCCGCGATACTTCCAGTTGCACTCTCACGTATTGACAATTTAGTAAATCTGTTGGGATTTCATAATAATTTGAATAATATGCATTTTGTTTTGAAATATAGACAGCAGATACATGTTTTCTAGAAGAAAGTGTCTTTAAATTGCAATCGCTGTATACGTTGATTAATTTTGAAATTACAGAAGAATTCTTATACCAGGGATTGAAAACAATCATTTTTTAATTCGTTACAAATTGTATTCATACTTGAATGAATATTCATTTACATGAAAAAACAAAGAATTCAAAAGGTTGCACGATTATAAATGCATGGTTTTCTTTTTTAATTGTATTATTCCTCAAATATAACTAATTTATATATACATCACTTATTGCTTCATTGATACATCTTTATATTTACTGAACTTTGAAGATATTGCAAAAAATGGCTAGGAGAAAAGACTAGCCAGCTTGCAAATCTTGTAAGATTCTCACATCGCACGATTTTAACGGATATGTGTAAATAAATAATTTGTTAATAATGTATGGTATATTAACGATGGCAAAAGTTTCCTCAATTATTATGAAATACGGAAACAGATTGCAATACTTGTTAGTACTTGATTTTAGTTTTAATTGTATTAATAAATAAAACATACTGTACACCATGACCCGGCTTTTCATCCGGTCTTAATCGGGTTTATCATGGGTTCTGATATCAAAAATCAACCTAATTTATTCGTTATTTTCAAAAAAAAAAGATTGCAAAATGTATGGGCAATTAGCCGATTCCTGACTTCTCTGAGTGTCTTTCTTTGTATATTTACTATGTAATTCCAAGAATTATCTCAACACAAATTTGAATGCTTCTTCACGTTCATTATGCCATAATAGAAGGATGTCATGAACGCAAATATAAATGATGGATACAGATGATATCTCATTGTATAGGCAACTGAATATTTGAATTTATTCTCTGGCAGCACTCGACTACAACATTATCAATGAATTATTAAATGTATCAATTAAAAAGCTTTATATTTTAATTAAAAAAACATTTAAAGTTAGGTAATTAATCTTTAAAACAAGCGTAGGGCCTACCAAGGTCATACAATCCTATATCTAAAAACAGCATTGTATTTTTTTCTTTTCGATTATCTTTTCATCGAACCAAAAAAACATCTCTAACAAAAAAATATTAAATATGCTATTAATATTAAATGCCTTATTCAAAGTTTTGATGACTCCTAATTTGCATAATTACCGAACATTTAGAAGATGATCATAATATATGATTATAATTTGAAAAGAAAACAAAAATATGAAAGTGAATTTAATCACATGATAAATGTTTTTATAGCCTGGTAACACAGTAAAAAATGTATTGCTGTGAAAATAATACTCTTCATTCGATTTAAAACTTTAAAATTTACTTTGTTTTATTTTTAACGTTCATTAAAAGCTAAATAGTAATAATTATCATATGTATTATATGACATTTACAATATTGTCATTAAAACGTAAATAGTGAGAGAGACCAAATTGTTCTGAATCAGGAGTAGTAAATACTTTAATAGCGTTAATACGCACATTTTACCCTTAAGTCCCGGTTGGGTGGTAATATTTTCGTGCTACACTATTAGTTATTTAAATAATATATGTTTTCAAAATAATATTTATTATATAGGCTGCTCAGTTTGAATGCGAAACGCGATTTTACCACTGAAATATTTTCTTTCATTTTTTTAATGTGATTATCAGAAAGATCTTTAGTTAGACTGTTCAAAAATACAAGTAGAGTTTTGTAGAGTACATAATTTTATATAACCACGGGAGCCGAACTCAAAACCCACAAAATGTGCATACTCAAGATGCAGTGGACAGAAAACATAAGATCTATTTATTTTTTCCGAAATACTCTCGCGGGAATTGATGCTATATTTTAGGACGCTGTCTAGTGCGCGGTTAAGTTAGGTTAAGTTACCGATCTACGAACCATAACCAGTAACCTACCTATCTAACAGTGCCGTTAGAATTCATGTATTGTGAATTATATATTTAACTGGTGAAGTATCTCGTTATTTTATATAGCAGGTCTTTTTTCACTCATATGCTTTTTTTATTCACCCTTTTCACTGTTTACTATTGTATTATAAAATGTATCTTTGAGTTTCTCATATCATAAAAGTATTTTATATGCTGTGTATTATATATAATGCATTGGCATGAACTGTTATATCGTAATATTTTACGAAACAAATACTGAAAACTAGAATATTTAATGGCATTTTTATATTTATCAAAAATCAAATTTCTTTATCCTTCTATTGTCATTTCAGTATACCGGTAGCATCGTTACTCAAATGATGAAAACGTAACAAGATTATAACAATCAATTTAACACGAGCGTAATTAGCAGAACACTCATTTATTTAAACGAAAACTTACAAAAAAATAAAGCGAACGTTATTAACGTTTATTATTATTAGGTGTAGCTGTACAGGTTTTACAATACTTTGGTTCCCATGACTTTTAACCGAAAGAAGAAGCGGTCATTACGAGTTTATTATTATGGTTTCTTTTACCCGACCGATTATTATTTTACTTTGTACAAAACGTATAAAAAATATATACATATTCCGAAATGTCAAGGATGTTTTGAGATGCGTCATGTAACAGAATATACTTAGTCGAATCGCCTCAACCGAAAAAAATATATACTTTTTTAATAACAGCCTTGAAAAGGTGAAGATATATCCTTTAATCTTATAATAATAATCCTGAAGCAGAGGTCAAAGGTAAAGGAATTTATTGTCTTTCACTTTAGTATTATATAATAGCTTCGACAGGTGTTTTGAATCAACACAAAACATTGTAATTATATTCATCTAGAAAATTCTCTTATGATATATCTTCACTCTAAAAGCTCTGGAACAGTTTAAAGTGTGTAAGTTTATGTATATTAAGTATATTAATAGCTCATATATCTTAAATAAATTTATTGAAGGATCAGAACAATACAGAACTAAATTAATTATTTAAAACATTACGTTAAACTGATTGTTCTAAAACAAAATACATTTTGACATATTTACAATCCATCGAAGAAAGCAAAATGTCTAGGTGGGGGTAAATTTAAGAGACTATATTTCATTTATTGAGTTGCATATCAATATGAAGATGATGTTACTAAAGACATGTTAAGCTGAAAATCTTCCGTACATTTAAGGATTTAGGGAGGAACTCTATGAAAGAAAATGTCGATATTTGTAAATCGTGTTTAATGTAAGTCCATTGTATAATTCTGTCTTTTTTCTAGTATCAGAATGCGTCGGTAGGGCGTTGAAAAAGAAGCAAAGCACTAATATTATGTACTTTCTTCAATAGGCTGTAACGCAATGTGCACCAGTAAGTGATAGTTAGGTTAGGTTGGGTTTTAGAATATCAACGTAATCCACAACGCGCTGTGGTTGTTTTCTTCGATTGTTAAGCGATTTAGATATTATAATTATAATTTTTAAATGTTGGAATATTTATTATGTATCACGATATTTTCACATTCGGAATCTGTCAGATAGCCATTTTGATTTGCATAGGAAGCAAATGGTTTTTGATGTAACCTAAATTATCAAAAACATGTAAATTTAAAAATTATACACAGTGTCAGATATATTATAGAGTTAAGTATGTCATATTTTAAGTGCATAATATAATATTATCATGTAATAATAATTATATTATTACAAATGTAAAACTCTAAAATAATTTTCCAAATTAAATACAAAATACATAATACGTAATACATACAAAAATAATCATCCATAATGATTTGCATTATGAGAATAAGTTTCAAATTTTACGTAGTAAAAGGAAATTAATTAAAAATTGACCGTAATTTTTCAATCACTTTTGGCAGATGATAGAGAAGAATAATTATTACATAAATGCTCTAACATATTGCATGTTAAAATGAATTATTTGGATTAGATTATACATATAAAGTATTGGACTATTAAATAGTAGTTCATTATACTGAAAAGAGTACGGTAATATTTTAATAGACAGTATAATTATACTATAGATTGCTAAACGATTGAAGAAAAGGTTCTTTTTTAATTCATCTTTCAAGCATGATAGAACATTCTTTGGTGATATCAATGTCTTAATCTTCCAATACTTTTCAGTATCGAATTATTAACAGTTTTTTAAATGTCAAGTTTTACATTTTTTTCTAATATATTTTTATTACAATACTTACATTTTTCTGTTTTGTTTTTACACACTTTCCTTGATATTATGAATTCCATTTAACTTTTTGGATTATAATTGATTCAACGCTTACTCACTGGTACATAATATTATAATTTTCTCAAAAATATATTAACTATGGTAGATAGCCACGATATAATATATTATTTAACCACATATTGTATGTCAATCACTGTATTGAAATTAATCAAGCTTTTTTTAAAATATAACAGTTCATTTCGTATGAATAATACTCTAAAAACAAATAGATTAGAATTATTCGAATAAATAAGAATAAGCAATAAATTGTGCAAGCATATAAGTGAGGTTTTTTTACCCAGCAGTAGATTAGGTCCAGTTTCCGGTTATCTGTTTTTCTGAAATCGGTGAAAAGCCTCGCCATGATCATTGAAAAATGTGCCGGACATGTATTTATTGAGTTGTAAGATTAAAAGACAGTTAACTTTTTGACACGTGTTATATGTAAAATCATTGGATTTGTATACCTATATTAATCCCAAAATATGCTGTGATTAAACTTTTAACGCAAGTAAATAAATAGTGAGGAAAAGCATCTTTGTAAGAAGAAATTAAAATCTCGCGGCTTCAATACGATCAGGAATTCAGCTAAATGCATTTTTGTGTTGTAAAGCAATACACTCTTAAGTGTAACTGTAAAAAATGTTTATTGTAAATCTATAAAATAATTAAATTGTTTTCACAAATTCTTTGACTTCATTTGGAATCACGATTTAATAAACACCTGTAATATGTAAATCAAATAGCCACTTTAGAAAATATGTAGTCATAAATAATGCATTGAATAGGTAATTAACAACCTTTGTATTCATTTTACATATTAAATGTTGACTTATTAATAAATGTTTTAATTATGCAAATTTAGAATTATAAAGCTCTTACTTGCATTACAGTAAAATAGCTAAAATAAATCTCTATGTTTTATGTAATTTGTACATGAGCTCGCAATTAAAGATATCACCGTATAACGAAGAGTCATGGCAGTCCCTTACTTTATTTAATAAAAAATACGGTCACCATATTGTATAATACCAGTATATACCGTATAACCAAATTTCGTCTGAAACTGTTAAAAAGTAACCTTTCACATCTGTTAAAATATGATTATTGAGAATAATTTTTATTTCAATATTTATAATTATCTGTATTTGGAATTTGTGTCTTATTATCATTTTTTTATTGAAATTGATAATAAAACAAATCATTTACGGTGGTGGAAAGTCAAAAATAAAAATGCAACACATGACGTACGTAATATAATATTTAAAGGTAGTGGTTTTAATTATGAGTCTAAATTCTTGGGTTATAGTTGATAGGGTAAGACTAGAAAGCTTAAATAAGCCGCACTCCTGTATTGATCTATATTTCTCACTTTTCGTCCACTTCCTATGCACTTTCACTGTATTTATCCTTAAATGCTATAAAGTTCATGACCCACCGCTAGCCATTAAAGTGGTTGGCAATAAAAACAATACAGCTTTTATAATTTTTTCAGATCCGTGTTGATATTAATTTTCGGTGGACACTTTCCATCTAGCCTTGATATGCACTATTAATTAAAATAAATTAACGCTGGTACTTACAAATTATAGAATACAACGTAAAATATTTACATATAACACGTATTTATTTTAATGTATATAATAATAAAACTCAAATCGTTTTTAAATTATTCATTTATGTTTCCAAAATTTTAATTTTCTATTATTATTATCAAATATATACGGGTCATCGAGAATACAAAAACATTACGTATCTTGATAGTGACATTTGTATATACTATATCTTTTTACAACTGAATTTATTTACAGTTAATTAGTATTTGTCGTATTTTGTATTAATTTAAAATTTACAGTGTTCCATATTTGAATATTTTCAGGTTTTAAAGTTGTATTGCCACAATATTAAACGTGTTATATTAATCGCTACTGATTTGATTTTCGTAGTAGCCAATTTACGAAGAATTTGTATTTTAGTATGTAATTATGTTTTCAAATTGTGGCAATAAAAATTCATAGCAGAATTTTGTTATCTAGTTATCGTTATATCTACCATTTGTATGTTTAGTTTTTTAACAGGTTATACGTCTAATTCACGCAAATTGAAAATACCTGCAAGATACCATCGATTGATAATAATTAGATATGATTAAAAATTAACATGGATGAAGCAGTGTCATAAAAAAGGGCGTTGTTTTGCTATTTGGTACACATCGAATTCTAATAGACTATGAAGCTCTATAAATAATGGCTTGAGAAATTGGCTAACATCGAAAAAAAAAAACATCAATTATCAAATTTATACACTTCATTTTAATCAAATTTCGTATTATTTGCCGTTTCAAAGTATTTTTTTTAAATATAGTATTATATATGCATTTACGTATTTTACGATGACACGTGCAGTTTTCCATGGTATTTCTCATCAGATAGTTATAACTCAAGCCGTTTATGTTAAAATATAATATTAGGTATTGGCGGTAAGTACGTATGTATACATACACCCGATTGTATCACGTTTTAAGAGGTTACGAAACGAGAAATAATATTGTTAAGAATCGCAGAATAAGATGTGGTTATGGCCAAGACTTTAATTGCTCACCGGGTCGCGCCTTCAATTGGATATTTTAAAATTTAAGATGGTTTCCCTTTCGTTCGAGGGCTGAACATTAATATTTTGCCATATTATTATTTATTCACATATTCATTTTTTTAATAAAATATGACAAATACGTCATAGAAATAATCAGTTTATTTTTTATTATGATAGTTAATAGCTTATTAAATGACAATACATATGCTTATGTATTCAGTAAATTTGTTTTAAATTAATTTTATTAATACGACGAATATCGACATCCTTGGTTCGTCTGTACACGGTATTGAGCATTCGGAATTTTATCGGGGTTTCTTCAATAAAATGCAGACAAAAGACCTAGCACCTTTGACATTTCATTTTATTACGCATATCAAAAGTGACATCATACAGAATGGAAATTTACCATTCGATTTTTAAAATAAAATTTTTATGGATTGTTTTTGAACAATGGATACTTGCAATTCCATTTTTAAAATTGGACTTAAGACTATTTGTAATCGATGGATACTTGATATTTCATATTCAAATCGATACTCTTAAATAGAGATAAATACTGTTCGATTTTTAAACATTAACTTAAATAATTGAAATCCGTAGGATAATCATTGTAAAACTAAAAACCGTCTACTTTAAATCGTTACTTTTGAATAGCGCTTCGATATTCTATTTTTCAACTATGTAAGTAAAAGTTTATTGCACCTCAAAAAACCAATTGATACATGTGCATATAATCTGAATCATCTATCTGAATTGTTACAATCATTGACTTCTTTAACGCCTGGATTGCATTACGTATACTGAGTTAACAGTTTATTTGTTTCTTCTACGAGATGTCAATGGCCAGATAATTAAGTCGAAGTGTACCTGCATGTAATATTTAAGTGTGTGTACTCCAGTGTTCTAGATATTTGGATTTCGGCAACATGTTTGGTGATATATTTACTGCAGCTAAATGCAATAGCAGATGCAATGACGCGCATTAGCACATCTCGGAATTTGTTAATATATATAAAAATATTCATAAACTCTATTAAAATTCTTGACAGTTTATTTGGACCATAATACACGTCAAAAGTTTTATGAAAACCAAGTGAGTGATATGTATTTTTTTTAAATATTCAAGAATGATATTTAAAACTGACCATAGCCATTGAATGCCATATATTAGCAATAAAATAAAAATGACAATTACAATGGTTAGTCGTAAATGTCAAATAACTCTTTATTGTAAAATATTTTCAGCCTATGTTGAAAGATCCGGCAATTAGCTTCATCGCAAACACTTTACATCATTCGACCAGATTGTACAATGATTCGTTTTAATGTATTCATAATGTGTTGTAATTTACGATAAACAAAGCGTATTGCTTTGAGATATTAAATACCATTAAATATAGGCATTAAAGGATTTCTACGCTTAGGTTAGGTTGAAAAGAAAAAAAATCGTAAATTTCACACAATGAAATATATTTAAATATTTTTTTCCGTTTGACTATTAATTTAAGCATTTTTTTAATCAAATATAAGGTATAAATCATTTTGTATAAAATCTTTCACTTCATAAAAATACTAAAATCGAAAACTAGTCTTTAGATAAAAAAAATCCACAAAAGTATTAGTAAATGAGAGTATTGTGTAATAAATACAACATAATTAAAGTCTTGCAAAAAATATACTCATGTATGATCAATAAAGTATTTTGTATTACATTATTTGATAATAATATTAAAATCGTTATAAATTGTCTGCATATTTTTGAAAGTAAGCCTATATGCACTGTCAAAAGATAAATTTACACAAATACTATGGAGAGTTAAATATTATAGTGTTCCAACCAGGATTATATTTATTTGAAAGCCATACGAAATAAAATAACCACATTATGGTAATTCAAAAAAAGTCATATTTATGAATTATTTTTTTAACGCTGTAAAAACTATCACACATTGAGTATACTACTATTGTTTTGAAGTTGTTTTTTTGAAATACCGTAATATATTCCAATGAATAAAGATGGATTTTTAATTGAAATAAATTTATAACAGGTTTTAAAAATAATCAATATTGTGTCATTGTTTTTATTCAAAAGTTTTACGAATGAATATAATTAGCATTTTCTGAAATAGTACCCATGTAAAATTAGCATTGTTAATAAATATTAAAATAAAATAAATTTTATTTTTATTAGTATTTTAATACACATAAAATGAATTCAGCTAATGATATTAGGCCTCTTTACAATAATCGATTAAACAACTTGTCATTGACTAGCTTGATTTACATATCAATAGTTACTATGTTACCAAATATCTATTACTGTATAAATAATATACGCATATTCATTTGTACAAATGTATATATCTTATAATCGAATATACACACTGGATATTCAGGCCACTGCCAAAGGATGTTGAAGACATATCAATGTAACCATATCTTTAAAATATTAAAGTAGTTTTTCGTGGCCATTTCCATAAATGATTGATTTAAACTGCTTTGACAGTACAATAATCGACAGTCTTATTTTTTATATTATTTTTCATTTGTATGGCAATCTTAGGAATACTAAATTATGAGCTACCAAAGTTTGATAATAGTAATGTCCGGAACCGGTTCTTTTGAGTACTCGTAGGTACCGGCTTTTGTTTTCGTAAGTAACCGGTACCAAGTACTGGATACTTTTATACTCATTCATTCTTCTAAATACTCATAATTGGGAATTTCGCTCACTCGTTTTATAGGTCTCGCGACTTGTTCAAATTTCAACATTCACACATTAGTCCAGAATTCCATGATTTCTCGTTTTCACGTTGTCACGATATGTATTTTAATTATTACAATTATTTCGAAGAGTAATCGGTTGTCTAAAAAAACACTTATTGTAAAAATTAACCGCTTCTCTAAATGTACTCATAATAAAAATTAACCGGTTCTTTGAAAAATGCTAATTCTTTATAAAAAAAATATAATCATTAGTATCGAATACTTTTCAAATTAAGTATTGGGTACTAGTACCAGTTTCAAGTATTCATTACCAAAATTCTGCTCACCACTATTTGATTAACATATCTTTGGAAGTCCAACAATCATCAGTAGTGAATTAATTGATTTCTTTGATGATTAATCAATAAGTAATTATCAAAACTCTATAAGAGAAAAAAATCGAAGGGAAAATATTTTTATATATTTTTGGTATCAATTAAACACATAATTATTCTGGATAATTTTCATATTACGATTGTCAGCATGCATAAACATTTATTATTAGAAATGACTTTCCTATAATGTTATGAATTATGACAATATATTAAATATTATACGGACATCAATGTTACGTAGACAAATCGATTTTTTTATTGTTATTAATATGACTAGGCCATTAAACACCTGCCCATCTATGAAATTAAACCCACGCATCCATCATAAAATCTTAACAAACAAATAAATATCAAGATTTAATGGACACATTAACCATGCGAGATGATGTAAAAAGCGTTGAACATATTTCATGTCGGAAATATTTTCAGTTTTTTTTTACAATCAATCGCGGATATAGATATCGAAATGATTCAGTGTGAAATCTTTACTTCGCGTTAGTAACCTTTTGTTTTTTACAGGAGATGTTAAAAAAAACAACATGTTAAATGGGAATATATTGGCCTTCGCAAGAAACAACTTTTTTTTTGTTTTTGTTTAAGGGTATAAATTATCTAACACTAACTTATTAGCAAAATATTCGGTACGTAGATGTGATTCGTTGATAAACGGATACAAACATTATATTAACAGTATTTGGTACCACGAATAAAAAATAAAATCAATAGACCAATAGATACATGGACAGACAGATCATCACACAATGTATAGAAGACACGAGCTTCCAAATGTTAGGTCACACTCTTCAGATATTTATTTTTCAAACCTTATCAGAATTTGTATTCTAATTTATGAGATGAAATCAATTTTAATCCTATCATAACGTCCAGAATACTATATCCGTATTACTTAAATCAAAGTAGGTAATTTGTCATAATATTATATGACACGAATAAATCTGAAAGTTGTCCGAAGAACGCCACTGTTATATAAACAAACGTCATGTTGGCGTGTCAAACAATATTAAATTAATAATTATTGAAACTCTTCTTTCGCTTAAATTAGAGTTTTATATTAAACATGCGATACCTACTTAAGATTTGCGAAATGTATAATTTAGTGCAATCTTTCGGTAATTTCATATGATTTTATAATGCGGAAGAATTGCAAACAGGGCAATATGTGTGCATACAAACTTATTAGTCAAAGATATTCAAAAGATCTACGTAAAGGTAGCTGGGTAAATGAATTTATTTAAGTAGGCGAATTTATTAAGTAACCCGGGGTAAAAATAGAAAATAATCGATAATTGTGGAAGGTATATAATATATAAGGAAGTTTTTAATCAAGCCAAATTGAGAGGAGCTTGTTTTCTTCACACCATGGGGTGAAGTTCAATGAGTGCACAAAAAATCATGATTAATTGTCCAATTAGAAATCATAACAGCGAATGCGTTCGACAAATTTTCGAGTTACATTAACTAACTTTTTCACTGCTAACAACGCTACTGTAAAAGTCATACAGATATAACAGATGGGAATTCAATAAAATGTCCTATTTCGTCTGTTTAAGTTCTTATTAGATTTGAAAACCATTATTCACCTATTCAACGCCGGCAACAATCTTAATTTTATTATTATACTACGCCCGCTCCGAAAGTGGAGCGTATAGATGTACACAATGTACACAAGACATGTCGTGGAAGATTATTTTTCACGAGAATCACTTATCAGCCAATTGCTCAACCTGATGGGCATCCAGTCCAACATTTTTTTTTAAATGCACCAGATGTGGTAGTCAAATCCGCATCCCGTAGATTACGAGGCGCGCGCATCAACCTCTACGCCACCGGGAAAACAATCTTTTGATTAGTGGAAATCTCAAATAAATCGATTGTTAAGTTTAATACAAACCAAAATATTTTCATACGGATATATAATTATAATAATTCTTTTTATTAGCGTTATTTAACAACACATATTATTATTTAATACGTACAAATTGAGTAATTTATCGTATATTTGATGTAAAATGGTGTGAAAATAGCCGCTGTCAACGGAAGCACAGTTATAACATATAACTATAATCACCGCGTTAGAAATGCCATTAAAATCGTAATAACATAAACATTAAATTGATCAAAAATGTCAGTCCGTTATGATATTAAAGTGATTATGAATTTTATTATGGTTACACAATGCTTTAAAAACTCCTCACTTTTTGTTGGTACGATTGGGATACATTTGCGATAAATTTAGATGGCTATTGCTGCGTATCTTGTTGCTGATTTAAATTGGCCAATAGGCGGAAAATAGTTTTTCCTTACTATTATTAAAAGGTTTTACCTCTACACAAGATAAATGCGTTTTTAAACAAAACAAACGCCATACTATATTTCGTATCAAAACAAATATTCATTACATCAAAATTCCAATACGTACCTTTTTCCTCTTATTTTTGTCCTGTATTAAATCTTTGCGGTGTTATTCTTAATTCCCAATTGTATCGCATGTTTTCATGTGGGTTGGAAGCTCTAAATATTTAGAAGACGTCCGGAATGCCAGATTCTGCTTAAGTTGTGGAAAAATCGGATTGAGTGTCTATTGACGCATTTATAGCACGTGGTTGAGTTGGATTCAATGTTATGTTTACATTTTTTTTTAGTAATTTGAATCAAGCTTATAGTGACAGTTGTATAAGTAACTTACGCAAGAATAAAAAAGAACATTATTATAATTTGCCTACATAAATATCATATATTTTAAACTATAATATTAATATGGATATTTATGTTAATCTTGTTAGTAAATCTAGTTAATAAGATCAAAATTTTCGTAGTTTTTAGTAATTAAATAGTGAATAACACAGTGAGTCCTATTTTCTTGAATTGAAATCAAATTATCCTCTCACTATTTTCTAGAAATTGTGGCATTAAAAAAAAACATTGATTGTGTTTACTTCTAAAAATCCTTATGGTTTGTTTATCACATTAGGTGTGCTGGTTTAAGCTATTATTCAAAGAATATATGTATATAACGTAGGACTAAATACCATAGTTTCTACGATTTTGCTTTTTGATTGTCAAACCATATTCACAAGCCGTTAAAAATTATTAAGCAAAATCATAGTTTTAAAGGAAATAGCGAAATAGTTTTAAAGACAAATGAGGATATATCGTGTTTTGTTATTTTAATTTGTGAACTGTGTTTTCAACAGCAGTTTTTCAGCAAAATATTCTCAAATAATACCCCCTTATTGTATAGGTAAATAATATGCTAAAAAACCCCATATCAGGTTTTTGTGATAAGTAATTTATTTTATTACTAGTAATTTATAACTCACATTTTTCGTGCCGAAATATTAGACATTTTTTAATAAATTTTGATTGATCGTAACAAATCTGACCTTATTAAAGAACGTATTTATATTACACAGTTTAATTATGCTGTTTAGAATGTTTGGAAAACAAACTATGCTGATTATTTTACTACTTATTGAACTATACTTATTATTTTTTGCTCAATTCTCTTAATTAACATATCGTCGACAGGGCCGGTGGAATATTTTGCGAGGTCCCTAAAAAAAGTTGTATGGGCTCTAAAGTATTTACGAAAAGAAATTACATCGAAAACCCGAATAATATTTTTAATGACATATACTTTTAAATATACTTACGAGTTATATACTGAATAAAAAATCGGAGGAAATAATATAAATATAGTATTTTATCATTGCCTCTTTTTGTGAGTTTTATATAATATGAAAATGACTAAAAAATGACGAAATATTTTTTTTTCTCGATAATTGTCAATTTCCTTCAACTTTTTTAACTGTGTGCAATTTGGGGCTGGTGGATATGCGGTCTAATTTTACAGATGATAAGGGATTTTCCAATAAAATTAAAATGTACAAGACTAAATGATCAATGGATTTTCGTAAAATAATTATTTATATTTCAGATACTCCCATTTTATGAAAGGGACATTCTCATATTATGTAGATTCATATACGTAGTAAACTTTTGACGCGGACTCTTTTAGTAATATGGGAAGACCCTAAATATTTCATCTCAAATTATATTCCGATTTTTTCTTAGAAATTAGAGGGCCCAAAAATAGATGTCTGAGCTGGTCCTGATAATAAGTGGCATTTACTAGTATTTATACATAAAAAACTAAAAACACGAACATGTGGACTATAATTAGTTTTAGATATGCACACAGAAACTCATTCGTGTAATGTAATCATCTATTAAAATAGTAGGCACTGAACTTCTAAGGTAGAAATTAACCGTCTTTATTTTTATATTCATCACAAAAGAAGTAACTGATAGATCACGAAATCGTTAGGCCACCTAGTGGAAGGCTACTAATGTTATTATTTTAGACACACATTCATAGGCCTTGATAGGAATAATAAAGAAACATTATTAAATGAAAGATGATTCTGACGCCTTTGTATAAAAAAAACACTTTTGTTTTTAATTTATTTTCTTTAATAGCCTGTCAATAAAATTATGAAATGTATATTGTATGTAATATTAATTACAATGCAAATATCGTATTATTAATATTGTATAAAATATAATTTTATTGATGCAACATTGAACACAATTAAAAAATTCCCTTTCGAGTCTAAATTAAAGTATTGTATAAATTCAGAATAATTTTTGATGATACTATTTAAAATTATATATATTTTATTTACGATACCAGTTCCCGAAGTTAAGTATATGGATCTCGACTGTGTAAAGACTATCACTCCATAAAATAGATCTTCGCATTTTCAAGACCTACATTGACAGACTATTTTCTTGAAAATTGACAGTCAGCCAATTTGTCAACTAATTTTGCACTTATGAATTATTAAATATCCATCAGCCGTGAGAATCGAACCCGTCATCTTTTTCAGTTACCGGGACCACTAAATTATATATGTAGATACATTATATCTTGCGTTTACATATCATCGTTTATATGCATGGATTTTTTCTTTATTAATTGTTAGTACAATTAATAAAGACGACGGATTGAATATTTTGTGTAACAATGGTTGCAAATAACAACTCATATAGAATACAATAAATTTCAAATAGCCATAATTTTTAATCAAAAATTAGATCGATTTTCAAAACAAAATTTTTATAATTATGTATTATAATCCTACACAGATTATTTAAAATTGATTATTTACTTTCAAACTAAGTAAACAGAAAGAAGAAATCCGAATTTGTATAACGACCTATTAAGATGTTTAAAAATTTCAAGTAGTTTTGAAGTCCACATGTATTTTCACGAAGCAGTATTAAATATTACTTGATTAATTTTTCGTTCAATTTGGTTATCAATTATTGCTTTTTGTATTATGTATTTTATCTATATTTTTAAAAATAACATAAAACACTACGGTATATTTTTATTTATAACTAATATTATGTTCAGACAAAGTACTAAACTCGTTTTAATGACACAATAACTTAGATTACCTGAAACGCCAAATGTAATCTTAAAGGCCGACAATAATGTATCTAACATAATATATTGAGGCATTACATCAACAATCGACAATAAAACACATTCATTATAATGAAACATCTAAATTTATTATCACGAAAGGTGTCAGTAATAAATAACGAGACGAATCATTGAACATAAAAAGCTTATAAAATAAATCAAGTTCACAAATTGAAGTAGGCATTTAAGTTTTATAACCTAAGATTTATTTCTTTGCTAAAATTATTGTTAAAACTAAATGCCAATCAGTATACTTATTGAGAGCTAGTTACGAATGAATTTTTATAATGCAATCGGACAAAAGGCCTTCTACAAGATAATTTACTGCAAAATATAATCTCACTTTGTTCAAATCACCTTTTTGGTTGTATCGATTTGATATAGTGGCTGTCGGGAAAGTTTTTTCAACTTTATATCTGACATTTTTATTTAATTTATTTATTCTTAGGAATGGCAGTATTTTTTAATTAAAAACAAACTTGTTAAGTAAGTGTTATTCGGAAAGTAATAAAAATATCGGTTATAAAAAGTGATGTTTTTAATTATTATTATAAAACTCTTTTTTTTACGACGGTTGAGTAATATTAAATTAAAATTAAAGCTTTGATAACCAATTTGCCAAGCGTGCGCGTTTCCAAAACAGTGAGATCTATTCTTGTAGCCCTTTTAATTTTTCTGACGCTTACTCAAGGGAAAATTCCTTCACAATACAATAGTTCCTGTGAACTTTTTAAACTTCCTATTTTTGTATAATAATAATTAAGTGTTTATTAACGTTTTTTTTCGATATTATATACTTAGATTACATTTTCTTAATGACGGAAATATTAAAATAAATTTTCCATGTAATTTCATTGGATTACCAATTTACTGTCTACGGCTTACGCATTTAATAATGGGTTACATATTTCGGGAGAACTGTCAATATGCATAAACTTGTGTGAACATCAATCACATAATATCGATTCCAAAATCACACATTCCCACGGTTATTTTCCTCCATGATAATGTAACCAAAAATAACATAGTTTTCCTCACAGCAATATGCATAAATATACAGACTGTTCCAAAACAAATGTTCCTACTGTTGTCATAAATTAACTCGAATCGAAATCTAATTATGGAAGTCACAAGTTTTTGGCATGTTTTTATGTGTTATTCTTATATATGTTCATAATATACATATGGCTTTAAATTTAAACAAAAAAGCTCTTAGAACTTTTTTACGCTAATGTGAAAGCCTCATTACGATCGATTGAAAACATGAGTTTATTCGTGGTCTGTACCTAATAAATTATCATATAATATATATGAGAGGGGTAGTTCCAAAGTGAACTTATTCCATTATGCTAAAATTGAAAGGAGAGTATTTTGATCAAGTATTTTTGTATGCAAGAACCATATAGCCTTTTTTTAATGTTTATTTTTTTTTTAAATTATCTAAAATGATTTTGTCTACTGGTTTTCATGCTATATGGGTTTTCCATACAAGAATTAAGCATAGTGGAATACGTTCACTTTGAAACTATACCCTTCATATATAGTATGTACGTTTCGAAAGTAGGGTACATGTATATACACAGTGTGAAGATATCCACTCCGAAAGTGGAGTAGATGGATATTCAAAATGTGAAAATATGACTTGGCCGAATATTTTTCACGAGAATCAGTCCTGGATTTTAAGATTTTTAAAAAATCGACAGATGTGGAAATCGAATCCGCATACGAGGCATCCACGCTGACCCCTCGGCTACCGGTGACATATAACCGATTTGTAACGATTAAACGTTTCCGAATCAAAACAAAATATAACTAGAAAATCACAACTGCTGAAAAATATATGTACTATTTTTCTCACGATTTTTCACAATAATGAATTTTACCGATCGATTTTACCAACCAGCTAAATTAAACTATGTGTCAGTTTTTTTAATATTCATTTTACTATTTACAGTTCTGACCATGATCTATCATTTGAAATCATTTCATTTAAATATTACACGTAAATTAATATTACAAATGATAACTATGTATTAACTTTTGAGTTATTGTGTATCAATTGCCTTGGAGGATCTTAACCGATGACTGGGTGCAATGTAACCGAAAAATCGTGATCCGGTCAAACTTTTGTAAATACATATACAAGACGTGACTTCTTGTTTTGGAAATAATCCAGTGAAGTGTATATTTAACTGAATAGGTTATCAAGCCAACAAAAAAATTGCAATTTATTATAATTAACTCACCTGTATTATATTATCTAAAGTTCAACTTTGCAATTCAATTAATTGTTTTGATATTTTCGAAAAAATAAAAATACTTATCAATCTCTGTCAGTGAATTTTTTAATCTATGTTTTTACGATAGATTTTTTAAAAATATTGATTATCAGAAAACTATTTTTACTTTTTGCATTCATATCAGTTAAGCTCGGGGATTTAAAAGATCTTTTATAATATTTTTTATTTAAATTCATAATACAATGCGTTTAATTGAAAGTATTGGTTATTGAATCACAACTTAAAACACAATTAAACAATTGGTGAGTTTATATTCAAATCATTATTAGGTTACGAAGATACAAAAATGTTGTACAAATAATTTGAACAGGTTTGTAAACCGTAATTATAGATTGGTTAGATTCTTGTTCGTCTTTCACATTCAGATAGTATGAAATTCAAACATAAAGTGGAGTATTCAGTATACAAGTATGTTTCCTAAATCTTTATAATGGTTATGGATGCTGAAAGACTTACTCGGGCCGTAAATAACAGTATATGTGATTTTTAAATAGTTTTGGGTTTATAATTAAATTCCAAAATACACTTCTCGTCAATAATCTATACAAACTGCATTTGTATGAAAATACTTTTTTGTTTACCAAATATCAACAGTCAATTAATCAAGTGGAGATGCATGTATAAATTTTAAGACATGCGGAATAATTTTCGCATCAACTCTTTGTATTTACTTCTTGTTTCAAAAATATAAGAAATAAATTGCATTTTAAAATAGAAAAAGATGTTTGAAATATAATTAATCAAGAATATAAATAAGATGTTATGTTTACATTTCAGATCAATAATATAAACATAAATGTCTTTAATATATTTGTTTACCTCTCAATCTTGTCAATTGAATATATAAATATATATATCGACTGTCGAAAGGAAAAAGGACATACTACATTGAACAAATTGTCCAGGAGGCACAACAAAACGTCTATTTAATGATTTTAGGCCAGTCAAAATATTTGATATACATAACTTTAAAGTGGTCAAAGACTAAAACTGGTGTTTTATTACGTAATAAGATATTAAGTCATTTAAGAAAAACGTAGAAAAATCTTTGGCCTGGTTGAAACGTTCTCATACTATTTTCAAACTTAGAAGCTAAATTGAGGTACTAATTTAGCATTTGCAGCTTACATCCATTTGATAGAACATGTATTAAGTTATATACATTGTGATCATCGAAAAAAAATATTTTGGAAAAATTGATTGGTAGTGCAAAAACTTTTGATTAGTGGCGCGGCACCTCTGGTATGGGCTTGTGGCATCCAGTTTGAGAACCAGATCCTTTTTCCTTTCCACGGTCGATAAATCAAATTAATCTTACACTTTATTATTATTTACATGCGTACGTCACTGGTTAGTATAATAATAGAATAATAGTTTCGGAACAAAATAAATCAAAAATCTCATTGTCATATTAAAGAAGCGAAGTGTTACACAGAGTGTTTGGGTCATGGGTCAAAGCCGCATGGGAACAGGTGATTCTCAAATATAATCGGCCATTATTTGTTATTCATTGCGCAAGAATAATACTGTTTCGTAATTGATTGGCTTTTACAAAATAAATATAACGCAATAAGCACGAGATGATTTGATAAATTGTTATAGGATAGATATAATATACTTTCATTGATAGACTCTTTCTTCCCGTGACATTTTTCAGGCGATTTCACGTAAGTTGGATCACGGTATATGCCCGAAAGGTGTGGCGACGTGCAAGTACGATGGTGGGTAAAAGTATTTTTTGTCTTTGAATCCGGAAAAAATCATTTCGAAAGAAAATGCACGATGATTAATCGATGAAAAGAATATTTGACGTGTGATGCAAGACGATTGATTGGGTAAATGCCTTATAGGAAAATAATACCATGTAGGTTTTTCACAATACAGTTTCACTTGATGACATGTTAAAATTTTTACGGTTAAAATGATGAATATTTCATATTATTTATATGCTGTTGCTGATATTAGCATAACTTGAGCAATACGTCAAATATATTGGCAATCATGAGAAAAAATGTAAATAAAAACGCGTGATCTAGTCATCCAGCGCCGTATGAAATACATATTAAATATATGGGAATTATTTTTTTTTAGAAAATTGTGTCATACGGAAAGTTGCTCTCAAGATAGTTATAGTACTTCGTTACGTCACAGTATACTCTCGTACAATTGTTGTGGAAATGTGGTGGGTCGTGAAAAAGGATACAAGTAATTAAAAAAATGTTTAAGGCCGTCTTGTGACTAATATTTATTTGCTTTCGAATTAAGAGAGTTGATCGTTAGTTAAATGTTTACCGTTTAGTCGTCAATTAATGAAAAGTGATAAAATTTAAAGAAATACGATCCCAGATTAATTTTATTATTATTATTAGTTTTAATATCATTTATTTACATTATAAAGATTTACATGCTAATAAGCTCTGACTTGTACTGCTACAGTCGACAAATTATTTTATATTATGTTATATTATACTAGTTTTAATATTTAGTAAATTAAATTTTGATTTTAATGGAGGGATTATGAAATAAGAATTAATTCATACATATAAAAATGAGCTGCTACGTAAAACACCAAAACCTGCTCAACTAGTTAATATTTCGATTCCAGGATATTAAAAAAATGGTTCTGATATGCAAAATATTTTTAAACAGAAACTTGGAAGGTCATTTTTTGACAAAAATTTAATCAAGGGCAATAAGTCTGGATTGACGCCAAGCGCGAAAAAAAACGCATTCAAATAAATTTGTCCCACCCGTTTATTTTTAAATCGTATTTTTGGTACATTTTTTCGTTGTCGTCTACCATGATAAGCACATCCGCCTGAGAATCTATTGGCACCATAGCTCGTGGATTATATAGTATAATACAATATATCTTATACAAATAATATAATAACATTGTATAACGTTATTAAAAAAGTATAATGAATTCCAAGAAACATATATTTCTAAGGGTCCTTGAAAACGAAAACCACACGTCAATGATTATCAGGTATCCGATCAATAAAATTTATAGCACCTTTAGCAAAACCACGAAACAAAAGTCACAAAGGACATTGTTTTTTTCTATTAAATTAAGCTCCATGTCCGCGTGTCGACCGAACAAGATAAAAGATGTTTTAGAAACATTTATTGTTTTATTTAGTTTCCGAAAAAAACAGAGCTCATGCTATTATGTCATCTTCACAACCTTAAAAGTCACTCGATAAGAAATATAGAGACATTAAATTAACTATTAAATTTACCTAATATATCCTTAAATAATATACTATAAATATTTAGAATAAATACAATGCTCATAATACGCAGGGGTCTATTGATTAACTTGTTCAATTTAACTAAACATGCTAAACATGCTAAATGAAGTTGATCTAATTGGATGATGTAATCTTATTATTTCACATATAAAAAAATTACATGCAATGCAAATCATATTTCATTCATAAACGTTTAGCAAATTCCACATTTATACCAAAAGTTGATCAAATATGCAAATGGAAATTACGTGTGGAAGTATTATAGTGGTGTGTTTTTTTCATGAGAAAAGTAAGTTGTAGAAAATAAAAGTTACGAGCGAAGCAATGTGTAGTATTATACATTAATAAATAATCATATATATATCTATTTATAGGAATGGTTAGATTTCGTAACAAGAAATATGATGTTAAATATTATCAAAATGACATTTTGCCGAGTGAGAACGCTGATGTTTTATCAAAAGATAAAGGTTCCTAGAACCGTTTATTATGTGGCCCCAATAAAAAATAGAAATTCTTCCATAAAATAAAGACGTATTTATTATTACGGCAAAAATTAAGTAACCTCTCTAATTATACATTTCATGCTTTGGCATACATGCTAAATGTCACTTGTCTTCAATCAGAGATTTTCAATAAAGTTATGAACTCTGGTACGGAAACTTGGTAAAATGCAAGTGCAATCAATTATTCTGTTCATGTAAACCTTATGTTCCATTAAATATCGTATTATTAATATTAAACAAACCAAGATTCCACAATCAATCGTTAGTATGATATTTTATAAGTCTACTATAAAAGATTGTTGAACGCGTGTACTTCAATTGTATTTTATTTCTACATATAATTTAACTGAAACTATGGAAAGCCAAGGAAAGGCTAAAAAGAAAATGTTGTCTGATATAAGTGGTATTGTTTTATCATGAGCGATATGGATTCGAAAAGTGTGCTATTATTATGCTAATTGAAAATCTTGTAAAATTTGAATACTACCTATATTTTTAATTGACAGTAATATATAAGTAGGAAACTATTTTAATTATTATAAATATACTTGCTTTTCGTTTCATGTTGAGAGACATTTCAACAAGCAAACGACATAAATAAAACTTGAAAAAGCCTGTCTTTTAATAGATATTGGATTAGGACTGGTCAGGTCACCGTCGTTCAAAATTGAAATCGCTTTCGCTACTAAATATCTCACAGTTAATTGGCGATGCGTATGCCTTCATCATCTTCAATAACCGCGTACTTACTTACATTATAAAATATTGCACAATGCTATGACGAATCTTAAATTATACAATATATTAATGTTATTTCATGTGTAATCGAACAAAAATGCACGTGTAAAATTGGGTTAACACGATCAACATAATGAAATTGTTAGGAAGAAATATTTTATTTTTAGATATAAAAGAAATAATTTTTTTTCGTAAACATTACAATAAACCTCAACCTGTATAGGAAATTAAATTGTTCAACCGTGTGACTTATCTAACAAATTTTCTTTTTCTTTCTTCTTTGTAGCTGACCCTTGCGTCAGTAGCTGCCGACGATGAGACTCTCTCAGCCATCCAGCTCAACACTGCGTTGGCTGCAAAGGACGCTCCGCTTTATTCTCTGGAAGAAGAGCTCGGCGAAGAAGTGACGTTCGTGAGAGGGGCCAGACAACTGCGACAGGTGGACCATGGCCACACGCACATTGAGTCTATCAACGTGCAGTGCGGAGACCGTGGCATGCAGGTCACCATCGAATTTGCTGAAGCTTTCGGTGGAGTCGTGTACAGCAAGGGACATTTTAATGATCCCAAGTGCAAGTGAGTTCAAATATACATCCTCATATTATTCACGGAAATTCAATTCAAATATATTAAACATGTCATTAATATTGATATAAAGGATTATTCCAAAAATATACCATTATCAGTATATAAAAATGTTTTTTCAATCAGTTTTATCATTTGCTTTTTCTGCGCTATCAAACATAATGACCAATGCTACTGAACTATGGTTTTACTTGATAATTAATTTCATTTACAATAAGAAATTCATATAGAAATAATAAATCGTTATGATATCGATATAATTAATTGTATTATATGGATCTTTAATATTTTATCATAAAAACTGGTTACTATTAAAAATATGTTTATGAAAAGTTTATTTAAAAGCTCTCAGATAATGATAGTGTAATGAAGCAGTTTCAAGTTTTTACTGGGTGTTAATTATTTTCAATCAAATATTTTCATTTCTTATATCTTGATAAAATTTAAAATGGCGTACCTAATTTTTACAACCTTTTCTGAATATGTACTTGGATACAAAATGACACCTAATATCGCTATTTAGTTCATAACTTGGGATTGTAATTATTCGTTGATTATATATACCATTAAAATTATCAATTATAAAGCGAGTAGCTATTTGCGTGAGTAGATTATATGAAAACACAAGAATTGGACACATGTGTCATAATAACAATAGTATATACCTACTTCGAAACAATTGAGATCTGGTATTCCATTATTATTTTTGGTATGGCATTATTATTTGTATAATTAAATTGTATTTG
>JAGVSQ010002330.1:2151-25139 GCA_022683975.1 Rhyacophila evoluta | reverse complement strand
CCACATAAGCAAGTAGGAGATTCTATAAGACCAAGCCGACAGAGCTTGGAGGCAAGTATTGTATAATTTTTAAATTATTTACAATTTCATGGGATACAAATATTTATGGGACTCTATTGAATAAACTGATGGGAAAATGGTGGAACAAAGGATTTTGAGTTTCAAAGATACCAAATCCTAAGAGTTGTAAAGCAACATTTTGTATCAAATAATTAGTAACATTCCAAAAACAATGTTTTCAAGAGAATATCATCACTTTATACCAACTTAGTGAGCTTACAATCACTTTTGTATATCGTTTTAAAAGTTTTTATTTCTCATTTACACACTATTTTTTTATATTTATATACAGTTAGGATAATATAGATTGTAAATTGTTCCTCATAGTTGTTATTACGTCTGCGTTCAAACACTATATAATCTGAAAAAAGTCTTCAGTGATAGAAACGAAATAAAAATTAAAATCATTATTAAAAAAAACAGCTTGTATAAACTGAAATTTTTAATAAAAAAACAAGTAAATAATATCTAAATAAAGTTGTCACGTTTCATGAAAATAATGTAATAATATCTTTTTGTATTTTGATTGAAGTAAATAGTTTTTTCAATTGTCAAATAAATTCCAAAATACGTCCTTTCAAAGTCTGTGACTTCTTTATCAATTTCTTTCTGTGCAATAGTGAATAGCTAAGCACTACCTTCTACTTATCACAAGGGTCTCAATAAAACCTCTCTTTCTAAATGTAATTTGGCAGGTACGCATTTAGGGGTCGGTATCCGAATTGTTCTCACGAAATGGCCACCACGTCTCCTACTTTCTGTCAGCAAACCAATACCTGAAGCCAGAACTACTCGTATTCATTTAAGATAATTTTCTAGAAAACTGATAATTATTAAATATATTTTTTTTATAATAAGGTATTATTCGGAACGTCAGTAAAAATTTTTTATACAAACTTAATCATTTTAAATTATACATTAAAAGGAGTGATCGCGTATGAGTATTGGGTAACGTATATGTACAGTAAATTGTTTATTTTTATTCCAAACTGTACAACCATCCTGCCAGCAACAGATAAATGGTCACGTTTAATGAAATTGCCTTGGCTATCGATAGCTTCCACCTAAGTGAGAGTAAAATAGATTGATGTTGTTTTATAAATGTCTAAAATAGGATCTATCAAACTCACTGAACAAGTGCCATTTATATTATTTTCTCTTACAATTCTTTCTACCCATTTATTAGTTTCGTTAATCTAATTAATATATTTGATCATTTTATTTCTCATCTGTTTTATAATAATATAATAATAATGTATATAATAATGCTCTTTTTCTATTTGTTCTATGTTGGTTATGCCTTGAATTGATAATTTTTTTATTATCCTTTTTCACGAAATCTTAATTTTGTATGACCATTTTGAAAGACGCTATTAATGAAGGTAATGAACCTGTGATAATGGTTAATAAAATATCTTGGAAGGTAAAAATTCCCAATGCATGTTATTTAATTTACTAACTTTAAAGATTTATAAAAGGGTGAGATTTAAATATACTAAAACTTTCGTCAAAGTTCTTTTCCTTCTAGTTTTTTTATTTCCTGCATTGTGATACTTCTTTACATTATATATGTGAAGACGTATTATATCAGCTTTTTGCGAGGGCTGTTTACAACGCAACGATTGATAATTAGCCACTGTTAATGTCGTAGGTCTTTTTTTTCTTTCTCTTGCTCTAAAAAGAAGCTTTAGATAGTTCTGCATTCACGTTGCTAAATAGCAAAGTCACCCTGACTAAGTTCCGACGACACTTCAATTAAAGAATTGTAACTATGATCGGCGGGGGCAGTTACGGAAACCCGTTTTAATAAAATTCGTTTTTCATGCAAATTTTATAACGCCTACTTTACTGTGCAATGCTTTTTTCTTGAGAAATATTTCGAGCATTCGAAAGCTCTGTTTGTTTTAAAAAGATTAACTTCCGTGGAATAAAATTATTTGAAGTTTTACAAAGTTTTTTTACCGAAATAACTTTTTAAAATGTTTTTAAAAAAGCTGTCCATATTTATTTATCTTCAATATATACCGGTTCAACATTAATATTTTCATATATTGATATACGTAAAAACTTAAACAAAACACTTTTTTACTGTGTTGTGTTTAATGAATATAATTTGTTATAGTTACTTTAACAAAGTCCTACTGTATTTATCGACAAATTTGCTGTTATAGAGAATAATGTAATTTTATACGTCACTCTTTTGCAATATATTACTTACGACAATAATTTAACGTATAAATAACAATCTCAGACGGTCATTATTTTTGCTATTAAAACCTGTTTTCAATGAGCATCTTAAATTGCCAAATATAAGTTGTTCATTGAAAATATACTAGTTACATTAATTAATATATTTATTTATAAGACTTTATTTTTTAGTGTACCAAATTTAATAATCAAAAATCTCTTCATGTATTTCAAATAAAATTAAGATCAATCTCTCTACTTAAGATTATTGTATATTTTAGGAAGTAGTAATACAATTTTCATGATGTAAACCATATAAGTATTTTGTAATATTTATAATGAATTTATTTGAAATCCTACGAATACACAAGAATACCACAATATTTTCAATTTATTGTAACATTTTACTATGTTACTGATATGTATATTTATTATAAAATAGAAAATACATGAGTATTTGACACAAGAATTAGCAAAATAAATTTATCATATCTCATTCTTAGGCTATCATTTTTAAATCAACTGTTTTATTTCTAACTTTAAATATCATTACAGATAAATACAAGAAGCCAAACAATATTTTATGAAAACAAGTATTTAAATATTTCTTTAATAAAAAGATGATGATAAATAGTGTAATTAATTTGAAAAAAAAACGAGTTTTTATCTATTCCAGGCAAAGCTGAGTAAAGCTATTTATGATATATAATATTGCAGAAAGAGATTCGCGAGCAAGCAAACATTTGAAAAAATGTTTTGAATCATTGATGGATAGTAAGCTTGCGTTGTAAATTTCAGACATGTAAAATTCTCCATACAATTTTCATTATCTTTTTTCATACCCATCAGACTTCGTGAATATGACTAGTAAGCACTATTTCCAACTACGCCTCTCAAGCAGGCGCTCGCGACTAATATCTAGCTACCAACATATTGTAATGCATCTCGTTTATTTGCGGCAAAACAAATTTGGAGGCTGATCCATTATTAATTTTACGCAGACGATGCGCGGTTTTGGTAATGCATAAATAAGTAAGTGTGTGATGGAGCGAAAGATCCTGTAACAAACCGCAAAGCGAACTGATTGATGTTTAATACTTTATGAATGTGTGAGATTTAATATTTACTTAGAAATGTAACGCCAAGACGTTCACGTTAATAATTCAATTAACATTATTCAAACACGGGTTCTAATTAATAATAAATTTATGAAGCTTAAACATCGCTATATTTTATAACGTGGAAATATAATGAAGAATAATACATATTGATAATTTATATAACTGGAAGGCTCTACTTCTTACAAGGGACATACACAATCCAATACTAAAATAAAACGTTGATATACAGGTAGTATAATATGTTTTGTCGCTCCGATAGCGTAGTTATTAGTGTGGGCACCTATGCGGGTTTGATTCCTTATCTGTCGAATTTAAAAAAATTAAAAATGCGGGACTGGAATTGTTGGACAAACGATTCTCGTGAAAAATAATCTGTCAATACATCAATAAGATAGTTTGTACCCTATCTTGGAGGTGAACGGCTGGTGGACCCTTTCTAGTCATATCTATGGTAGTGATGTGTCTATAGAATTAAACGTAAAAAATAATCTGTCAAGACGTTTTTGCATTACGGAGATCCATATACACCAGTTTCAGAGTGGATATCTTAACACTGTGTAGATCCATATGCTCCAATTCGGGAGCAAAAATTGTATAAAATAAAAAAATAATATGCTTATTTTATTTGTGTTTTGTTAAAAGTATCAAACTACAATATTTGAGGGTGTCAAAGGCAAAAATACCACTGTTCATCTATTTCATATCGCAGAAAATAATTTGATTATTTATTTACTGTAAATCTTTTCTTTGAAAATGTCGAATTGAATGAATTGTTACAGATATTATATGAGATGACGTGTAAATATATATATTTAAAATTAAAAGAACAAAAGCGACTCGTTTTAATGATTTTTTAAAGACAATGATGCTGTTACTTTTGATCCCTTTAATAATATTGTATAATAACCACTTTATTTTTATAATAACATAATAATACGTATCATCACAGATGTATTATTTGTCATCGTAAAACAACGATGTTGAAAGAGATTAAAATTATCTTTATCGAATTTAAATTAAAAAATATATATCAAATTTATTTCTTGAAACAGAAAAAAAATGCGCTAAATTATATTATATGTAATCAATGCGATTTTTTCTAGGCTTGATTAGTAATAAATGTGCACTTCATTCTTCTTTAGCAGGTAACATCCATAGAACGTATTCAGCAGAACTAAATGATTTTGGTATGACCTGGGACAATACACGACGACTGGTGGGTGATCTGATGGTGTCATGTGTTATCCATATGCTTCATTTTGGAAGCGGATATGGCAGTAAATAAAAATATCAATTGAAATTCTGAATAGTTATTACAATCGATGCTTAAGTGTAAGAGAATTTGCAATTTTGCGTGCTCTTATTTATGCGTAAAATAAATAAAGTCATATTTAAAATTGAATAAAAAGACAGCATTGTATTTATAGGAAACATAAAATAATAAGCTTCAATGTACACTCAATATTAAATAAGAGGAAAATTAAATTAAATTTTGTATGGTGAGCATATTGTCTTACCATCATGATAAATGTATATTACGTTAAAAGTATTTCCATGAAAATCTTCAATCCAAAAGCAACCAGGCTGTTAACTAATGAGCCTCCTTACGGGGTATAAAATAAAAGAGAGCTTTTTCTTCGTACACCAAAGATGGCCCTTTGAAACATTAAGAGAGAGCTTTGGTATATTTGTATACCATTACTAGAAGAAACAATCGTATTTCTTGCAATCACCGCAGAGGCGCACTTTTCTCCAAATGCCGTCCGTGTTTTATCCACACCAAAGGGGTTATTTTAATTATTTTAAAACGATATGTACAAATATTTTTCTGACAGCTGATATTTTCTAAGTTTACTAACTACATATATGATAAAGGAACTATAATGTTTATAAGTTACATGTTACATTATTAAATTAATATATTCAATGAATATGTTTGTTCAGTAAGTCTTGTTTTGACTTGAGTGCGTAGGAGGTTGTGAGTAAATTATATTAATCCTCTGGGTTTTAATAAATCTAATTTCCAACTATGTAAATCATTTACACAGGATAGTATATAACTTTACTTATAAAGCTCTCTAACATGAGACATTAATAAGTTAGTTACACAATATATATATAAAAGTACATGGATTATTATTTATTATGAGTAAGTAAAAAATCACACCTTATGTATTATACGAGGATCTAAGGCATAGTTTCTTGAAATGGCATGTATGCAATTTTCCCTTTATCCTTAATAGGACATCAAAGAAACGATACCTTTTCCTTAATCTTTAGCATACAACGTTTAATATTGAGTGCAGAAAATGTTAAGCTTTTTTACGTTAAAAGAATATTTACGTGAACACCAATGAATGAACAAGGTACCTTGTTCTATCTATCTTATCTTCGTTGATTTTAACATTAGTTGTTTTTCAATTAAAACCCATATATTTTATTTAAAAATTAAAAAAAACATCTCTAATAGTGATGTGTTTATATGACAAGATTAATCCTAAATAATATTCAAATAACGTCTAGAAAGTAAAAATCGCCAGAAAACTGGCCCGACAGCAAGTCCCGTATAGTTTTAATTATTATATTGTTGGTAAGACATAAGAAAATAACATAATGCAAATATATAGTTATTTTTTTGCTTCAGATAACCCTTTAGCTGCGAAAAAAAAAATTAAAATTTTAGAGTACTAGCAATAAATTAACCACAAAAGAGCATTATTTTTGATTGAAAAATATATCATCGAACATACTACATTTAATGTTTACTGTACGTAATATTTTCAAAAAGCATAAAGTAAAACAATCAGTATTTCTCGCTCATATCGAGAACGATAATACATTGTTTTATAGCAGATAATGGGAGACGTAATTTAACTTATACTATCGATGGTTTTAAGATCAAGTTAGACAAACTGCGTAATACTATGCCAAGACTAATGTAATAGTTACCAATGTATTACATTGAGTTAAAATCCCATGAAAATACCCAGAGAGAATTTAAAAAAAACTAGTGTTAAGTTGCGGTCCTTGAAATTATGACGCATGGCGGTTTGTTCAGAACAACGTGCAGATACCTGAATCGATATTAACAATAATTTTTTGATTTGTCTTAATTGTTTTTAAAAACGTGTTTTTCTCGTAGCATTTTGTTGTAGGCAGGTTTTTAGTTGCGGTTTTAGGTATGAGTCGTTCTACCACTGCATTTGATATAAGTTCCAAGCCTACATACTTGGGGAAGAGAGCTGCAATGAAATTATGCCGAAATCCCACGAGTTTTCCTTTTCCGCCCTTCTACTCTGCGCGGCGTTTTCTTAGCGTCGCAAGCATCTTTGTAGATACAAGCACGTACTTTCCACTCTTGGAGGATTCATGAATTATTTATAAGCACGCCAATGGGAGAGTGTTAAAGTTCAGGCTTTCTCATCTGCACGATTAAAACTCTTTTTATCGTTTTTATTTTGTTACTGTTTGGCAAAAAAATAAAAAAAAACTACACCTACTGAAATGTTTATAATTAAATTAGACATAGTTATTAAAAAAATCATGAATTCAGAGCTTTGACAACTTTTTGTTTCTTTGACTTAAATATTGAAATGTGTTTCTTTTAATGGTCTCATTAGTACTTAATAGTAAGCTATAAATTATTTTAGGGATGTGCTTGTGTTGAGATTTATAAAGATAAGATTTTGACGGTTTTGAAAATAAATCTTACTATTATTTGAACAAAGTATAAAAGTCTCCATGAGAGCGTAGAACTAAGCGTGCATGCTTAGACATCTGGGGAATGCGGGTTCGATTCTTCATCTGTCGAATTATTAGAAATCTAAAAGTCTGGATAGCCAGTGTGTTGAGCAATTGTCTGAAGAACATTTCTCGTGAAAAATAATCTGACGAAACGTCTTCACGTGCGAAGATTGATATAATCTTGATTGATATCTTCTCACTGTAAAGTTCCATACGCTCCACTTCGGGAGCAAATATGGTATAAAAAAAATTATAAATGATATTTTTTCTCATTCGTTAAGTTTTTTCATTCTAACAATATTTCACTGGATAAAGATTTAGGTGAGTGCTTATCAACATATTTTAGTTAGTGATTTCAATTTCATTTGTATTTAATTAACATTATTATTATAGATTATTAAAACGTAAGTGATACTAGATGGCCAAATCTGATTAGAAAAGGAACCACACTTTGATGTTAACTTTCATATTCTCTCCCCTTCTTACTCTTATCACTGCTACCTTTTGGTGTATAGACATAAATTATGTATATATGAGTGCTACAAAATTATAAAAATCTTATAATGCATCGATTAATTAATACGTTTATTAGACGATTTTCGAAATTCAATTTATAAATATTCCGACTGTATAAATATATTTGTGTATTGGGCGAATGATTTTTTTAAAAATATTATAATTATATGGTGAAGCACTCATTTAAAAATATTTCCCGTTGACTATCGCCGGTTTTCCCGCGCAAATTTGATGAAATGAAATGATACAAACGAGACGCGGAAAATGAAAAAATATGAAAACAAAAGCGACATCTTTGAAATGAAATCATTAAACATTTTCAAATGAAATTTGTTCGTTTTACCGTTTTGAATTTCTGCTGTAAAGAGCTAATCAAGAAGACGTAGCTGTCTCTGATTTCGTGGATTTTTAAAGAAAATTTTATCATTTATTTTTGTTTATTCTCCATGACTACGGTATTTTTCATATCAAATAAATTCTGTTTTTTTTTTAATTTAATATTTCATGACAGGCATTGTGAACATACGGACCGCAGACATATTTTTTTTTCAAATCGAGATTTGTTTCATATATTATAATGTTTCGTATTTATAAGATAAAACCTATTTTCTTGTTCGTTGTTTCAACGGCTCTTAAACAAAAATATTTAGCCATGTTGAGATCGCCATCAGGATTTGGATTTTTAAAATTCAACAATGCAGGACTGGATTCCCATTGGGTTATGCATATGCTCCAATTTGGGAGCGAACATGGTTTAAAAAAAAAAAAAGTTCTTGAAGTCAAAATCCAAAGATTTGTTAACAAAAACTAATAGAACATGGATGCTCAGTGGGCTAAGCAATTGCTTTACCACCATTTTTTTGTAAATAAAATTTGTCTAGATAAAACATCAAATATATTGAAATATTTTATATTCATGGCAGACGTAGATAAAAATTACTTAAAATACGTATATCAATTATGAATGCCATATTATTATATTATATTAGATGAGAAGCTTAATTGTGCATAAAAATAAATATGCTTGAAATGTTTTATCATAATTAAAATAAGAAACTTCAAAATTCAGCTTCCATTGGATCCTTAAATTTTACATACATCAAGCAACAAACAAAATGTATTTACGTATTATACATCGGCTTATAATAAGAATTGAATTTTTAATTCAATAAAAACTCATTCATTAAATAAATACAAGGACTAAAAAGTTATTCAATTCAATACTTCCATTCGATCTAATCTATCAATAAAATGATGATAACAATTCTACTATTTGCAATCTTCTCCAATTTGAGCTTTTTAGATATAAAGAGAGTGTTCAAATATGCTTATTAATAAACTACGCAATTAATTATACACAATATGTTCATATAATATTTGCCGCTTCACATAAACTTTTGGTGGCATTACTATTTGAGAGTTAATATCGGTTTTCTATTATCTCCTAAGCATTTCATCGCTTTGTCAATATATTCACAATTAAACATAAATAATTTAGTACGCAATTATAATAATAGAAATTATGGTAAGATAAATCTCAAACTCAGTCAGATAAATAAATAAATTACTTGGCCTCTATCTCGCATACCTAATTTGTGACACGTAGGCACTATACAATCGTGTTCGTTTGTTTCAATGGTTTCCCTTTCCTTTTCGAACGAAGACAAATGTACAAATTTCGTCGAAATGTGACGTGAGTTTTGATTTTGTTTTGGCCACAAGAAACTTATCCTTATACGCTATACTGAAATTCTCCTTTACGTTTACAGTATTTAAAGATATATAATTGAAAAATATGCATATTACACATATTAGAAAAGCCCCACATACAATTCAAATAGTGATCAATATAAAAAAATTCGACTTTCCTATTATATGTTGTATTTCATGTTTGCTCCCAAGGCATATAGCATGGCATAGCATATGGATCTACGCAGTATGAAGATATCCACTCGGAAAGTGAAGTATATGGATCTCCGTAACGTGAAGACGTCCTGGCAAATTATTTTTCACGAGAATCGCTCAACCCAATGGCCATCCAGTCCTGCATTTTGAATTTTTTAAATCTGACAGATCAGGAGTCGAATCCACACTCCCTCCTCAAATTGCTAGGCGTGCATCCTACCATTTTTGCCATCGGGGAGACTATATTTTATCAAGATAATAACTTATTTCTCAATATATAGTTAGTTATTTAGTCATATAGTGAAACTGTGACAGTGGACCTGGCCGGGTTAACGTGGCTGTTTTTGAAGCCAAATGGATTTAAATGTCATGTAAGATCGCTAAACAACATCTGTAGAATATACTTAGAGATATCAGGTGTTGCCAGAGGATGAAATGACGGGAAAGTTCTGGCTACTAAGCTACTCGGAGGTAACATGCAATATTCATATGCCCTACTTAAGGAACAGATATGGAAGAATAATAAAATTAAATGATTACAATATAAGGTAAGCGTTGGGATCACGTGATAAAATGGAATAAGTAAACTAAAATAGTGTTAGATATCGAATTGATTAGAGGAAAAAGCGCCTTTGTCCACTGCCAATTGAAAAGCAATGTAACGTGCATACACGGAATATTTATTTAACCCTGTAACAATAAAATATAAATAGTTATGACCCAAGGAATAATATTGTGTGATTGTAAAGCTAAATATTCATGCTATAAACATAATTCTAATGATTTTGTTAAAGAAGTTAGAAAACAATAAATCTCCAATGATGTAATCCATGCTTTAAAAAATGGAAATATGTCTATTTTTATACAATACCATATAATTAAAGTGTATAAATGCACAGTAGTAAAATGTCTATTTATATCTTCGTTTAATGATTTTCAATCAATAAAACTTTGAAATCGATAAAATAAGAACTTAAGTAAATAAAAACGCAACCATTTCCTACGAAAGTATAAAAACATATTTAAAATAAAACATTCAAAATGTTGCTTTTGTTTTTCGGGAAAAAATATTCATTTATGACTTGGTGTTTGTAAACAACAAACAATATTATATTAAGCTACGATGTTTGGTTTAACATATTCATTTTTTATTTATCGAATATTATCTTTATTTTAATATCGAGGATGGATACATATTGAGTTAATATTTTTATAAAACAGCTTTCATAAATATCTCTTTATACTCAACGTTTATATTATAATTTTGTTTGAATTTGTAATCTGCTGTGACTAAACAAAGAGATGCCATCTTATAGCATTTAAGATAGTAACAAAAACTATGCAAATAATTTTCACATTTTCTGAAAAATAATAAAACAATGATTCGCAAGAGACTATGTGACAATAATTTATTTAGCAAAAAGCGCGACTACTCTTCTTCACAGACGTTTTGTACTTTATATAGTTTGAGCTTTTGAAAATTTAAATAATGCTTTTTGTATGAAAATACTATTTTATCAAACGACGGTAAATTCAAATTAGAATTCATTAGCTTATCGTATTGTTAGCTTGTTTTTAGAGTTGTTAGACTAATAGGAGTATAAGAAAATTAAATTTCATTTCAACTAACAAATAGTTCGTCTTTAGTAAAATACACACTTGCGTTTTATCCGAAAATCATTTACGGCTTTATCTCCTAATACGCTGCAATAAATTAAAGCAATGTTTGGTTTAATAGACTCATTATGAGAACTCTTTCAATGTTTTAATGTACAATACATTAAGCTATTAACATCACTAAAATTTTAAATGCCTTTGGTGGCCGATTTAGTTTAAGTTATATGCATTTTTGAACTGAAGATCTCACGTTGAAACATTGTAAATATATAATATTGTGATTTAAAAAAATTACAACGAAATACTTAAAGGATTGAGTATTCAATTCAAAACTTAATCAAATGACTGGCATAGATTTTTCGTAAAGATACTTTGCCGAGATACATTTTTACAGCATGTAGCATATACTGCATTAAATATGTTCATATTTGCTATTATTAATTATAACTTAATGCTCCATCTCGCAGTGTAAATTTTTACTAAATTTCTTCCGTGTACAACTTTTATTTCGAGCTTTCAACATGAATAAGTTTGCATAGAGTAAAAAAAATATAAGTTACGGAAAATTCTTTGAACAATATAACAAAAATATACACGTGTACGCTTGCTTTATACAGGAAGCAGTTTTCCTTGTTATTTCCCAAGCTGCCAGTTTTTGGACTCTTTTGTTTCGAATATGCCAGTATTATTGCCTCAATGTGGATCATCGTGAACTGCAAATTGAAAATATCTATTTATTTCCGCAAATTCAGGGACACGAAATAAAAATATGTCTTGGATGTAAATAAATCTATGAAATATTTTTCATAATAATTCATTTCAAACACGAGGCAAATTTTGTTCACTTTGTTAATATAGTTTTTATAAATTTACTGTGTTATTACGATATTAAAATTAATATGATGATAGCAGTTTTATGCTTTTATGAAACCACGAAAGCTACACACTTTTTCTGATAACTATATCGGTTGAAACACTACTAGCAAGGCGATATATTTACTGTAGTAATAACTATTACTACTGGTCTTCGGAAATGGTTATGATCGACATCATTAAACTGGGCATACAATATGTATATACAGATTCAGTATCAAAATTAGTGCCATTACCACATCATGGTTTGGGGTCTTAACAGTGTGTTCTTCTTTATTGTGTAATATCCGCATGCTCCATCTAAGGAGAAACTATGAGAGACTTAGAGAGACTAAGGAGAAACTATGAGAGATTAATTTAAAGTTGAGAAATTATTACTGTACTTGATGTGTCGTTAGTTCTGAGAAAAACCGATTATTTCAAATTGAAAATTTTATTTATTATTATGTTTTGAAAAAGTCACTATCAAAAAGCACAACCTCAAATGACCGACTCGGGAAAACTGATTCAAGCACACATAGATAGTTCATACTTGTATATGCGTTCCCAGAGGATTACAAACATTGTTACGCGTTACCGTACGCTCGCATTTGTATACAGGTAGATTAATATAAAAATTCCGATCATAATATTATACCACGCCGATATTTGCACCTATATTAAATATAAAAAGACAATATTATGGCCCGAAATTAGATAAATTTGTACGATGTTGCTTGATAAAAGTTCCTTTCAAATGCAATTCTATTTGAATTTTTAATATCTTTAGAAAGATTGCTATTTTAACTAGTGTAGGCTACCAACGTTTCGTATTTTAAAAGCTATACTAATAATAAAATAAATTAATGCTGTAATTTTCCAATTAGATCTCTGAGTTGCTTTATTATTATTTCAACGAATTTAATACTTTTAAAGTAGTTAAGTCTATGTATTCTTACGTTCTATCAACACAACTTAAAAAATACTTTCCCCTCGTTCACGAATTATTTATTAGGCATACTTCAGTCCACCTAAATTTGTCCATTATAAAGTTTTAGAAAGATGCTCATGAAATATTTCTCACATGTTGAAAAGTATATCACATTGCTTCCTTATATTATAGAACCGGTTAACAGGTGTATGGATATGGCATATAATAGTGAAGAAAGATTTTTCTTTCTTTGTAAATTTTATGATAAATTCCTATTCACTTTTGACGATTTTTAATTTTAGAAAGTTAAATTATTTCATAAAAAGTATGATGTGATGCAGGACTGGATGCCTAATGAGTTGAGCAATAGGTTGATAAATAGCCTACGTGAAAAAATCTGTCACTAAAAGTCGTTACATTATGACAATCCATATGCTCAACTTTATATAAGATATAAAAAGTTAAATAACATTATTGGCAGCATTGAGTAAAGCGACGTCTACGCCGTAAGGTATGTTTATGTCTGAGACGCTAGTTCAACCAGCCTAGGGTGATACACACGGTGGGTCCCACTACTGAAAGATGTAATAGTTTCCCCAATGTCAATATGAAAAGAAAAACAAACAGAGTAAACACATTACCGTGTGATGACTTCGACATTGTACCGGGATTTTGGTGCGAGATATTTTGTTAGAGCTTTATCGGGAAAATCATTTTGGGATTGCTCAGAATGGACATATTACTTATACTATGAAAGAATTCACTCATAAATACGTTAGTAAAAGATAGTTTTACCCTTTTTCGGAATTCTATAAATGGATAATATACAGATATAAAATATTACAATAAAGAAAAAATATCAATTAACAATTGGAGACTTTTTGATCGTCACCGCATTGATGAAATTTTTGTCTGTTTCTACTGCCATTTATTTTTCTATTTTAAATTAATTATATCCGTAAAAGTAATTGTGCATAATATAGAATCAAATCATGTTGAAGACTTGAGAAATTACTTGCTAAGTGGATGGTATTATATTTAAAATTTGTCACAAACATTTTCATTGAGTATGTATGACATATTGATAAGGCATACATTCTATTAAAAAAAAAATGTTCAAAATGGCTTGTAGTGTAATATTTTAGTAATAGTAAGTAAGCTTACATGGATTGTATGAGTTGTGATTCTTTGTGCGATAGTATTGCAATGATATTTTTTTATAGAGTGCGTTACAAGAGCAATGCAGTGTGATATTATCAATATTCTCTAGACTGGACTAGATATAATTAATATTATGGTATCGTTACAATAAATTACTGAATAAATAACACACTTTTTCTTCTTCCATGTTCGCTCCCTAAGTGGAGCATATGGACACCACGTGCCGTCTCCAAGAATCCCTGTCGCCCGACAATTCTCTTGCGTCCTCCCAAGTCATACCTGCATCCCGTATCTCTGCCGAATATATTCTATAGATAGTATTTAGCGGCCTTCCGGGACGCCGATGACCGGTTGGCTTAAAGAATAAAGCGATCTGATTCAGACTTTTTTGAGGTATCCGCCGAGTATGGCCGAGTATGGCCGAGTATGGCCGAGGTAGGTCCAGCATCTTAGCTTCACTTTGTTAGTGATAAGTGGCTGCATAGTCGAACAAACACATCACCGTTCATATCATACCATTCATACCAAAAAACTTCACATTACGGGAAATATACTTCGTTACATAATATATTTTTATTTAAATTAACAGTATGTAATGTTTTTTATTAAAGAATAAAAGAAAAAAGGACTTTTTATTGTGAATTTTAAGTACTACTTCATAAATTGAAATTCATATTATATATATTTACATTTTTAAAATAGTATAAATTCAGAAGCCATGCGCACGTATTTGTAATCTCATTAACTTAAAATTCAAATCAAAATACAATAAATAAATTTAATAATCTCCACAAAAACAAGACTATTATAAAAAATATTTTTTCAATTAAGAATTATTTTATAATATTATACGTTCCAAAAACTAAGTAGCAAGTACTCGTATATAATAATATAATATAAATTGGAATTGAATTTTTGATCATCGGTCTATTTGTGTTTATATAAATTTATAATTAAAGGCTTAGTGTAAGTGGGTACATTATGATAGAATTTAAATACTACAGATCCAAGTATTAAGTGAACACTAAATATTGTCTATAAATCAATTAAGTCTTTGGAGCAGATGAAGTTTGGTTAACTTAAAACCTCGGTTTGCCATTCGAAATGGGTTTTGTTTATAATTAAATTCGAAAATTATTGCCTGAAAGTGAAAGTTTGTGGCAACATTTGCAGCCAGCTACTGTTAGAGTTCCCAGAGTTCCCTTTTTAAAATACGTATAAAACTTAATTGCCAAAGTTTTTCGTTATCTTCTCAGGTGTGTGTTTCGAATAAAGTTTTTTTTATTGAGAGCAAACTTAGTTGTTTATTTAAAGCAATATTATACCTGCGGGTTTGTTTTGTTAAGTTGAATCGTAAACAAAAAACAGTAAAAAATATACATTATTTTAATTACGATAAACCATTTTTTTTTCTCAAATAGTGCAATGATTTACCTGAATAATTTTAGGTTTTATTGTTAGAATATTACATGGTTTTAATATACCCACCCCAAATTAAATCATTTAGATTCTCCAAAACTATCCTGACATTTCTCATAAAAATTGATTTTCAGCGAATTGCTGAACCTATTTGGCACCTGTTCTGGTTATTTTTATTGAGTCCTTACGAAACTATGGAATCAAAGCCTACAATCTTCGATATCGAACAGCGCGTACTTACCATTCGGCCAAAAGGGAAATAATTTATTTAGTTTGATTAAAAATTGTTAAATTTTACCTTGTCTGCTCTGTATCTTCTGAAATATATGATTCGTGCATCCTCTTATCTTCTCACCACGAGACTCAAGGGAGCTACACACGCCCACGTAAGCTTGCGCAAGTATGCATGAACGATAATAAAATGACGGTGACCATGTGTCAAATAATTTACCATATTTAAATACTGTTATTTCATTGTTTCCGCTTTACAAACCTCACGAATTAATAATTATTGATTGAATAAGATTACTATTCAATGTTTTATTATCGTATTATTCTAATATTGAGCAATAATAATAATTGAAGCATCTCATATCAATTAATGGTTTATAAGTTATTTCATTTTATGTCGGTAGATGGCCGGTCTTATGGCTTATTTCAAATACACGTAGGATTACCTAAAATAAGTAGATGTTCCGTTTTCAGGAAAATAAATAATGTTCACATACAAATGATTGTGTATGCAAACTTGAACGTGTGCCATTAAGAACCAATAAGACGCACATTTTTGGATAGAAAATTTGTCTAATAAAGGTTAGTTTTATGGTCCAAAAAAAGCATTAACATACAAATCTGTAAAGTGTATTTATTATACTCTGTATACTGTACTGAAAGTAGTAGCGAAGTTTGATTATTATTGGCGCAATATGTTAATATAATTAATACAGTACGCCACTGAACTGAATATTGGTAATACAAATTATTGAAAACTAAATTCAAAACATTGGAACTTTGATAATATTTTTTTAATTATCTAATTAATTTTAGATGTGTCATGTTGTCTGAAAAATACGATAAATCCAGGTTGATGAATGATGAGTGTCTTAAATTATTTTAGAAGTATGATGGTGCTTAAATGAAACTTTAAATAAGGTAATTTAATGTAACTACTTAAAACAAAGCTTTATCATTAATAAGAAACTTCCAATGAAGTGATTAATAAACCATCCAAGTGCACTTCACACGTGTAACGATTATATCTTGATTAACATAGTCGAGTGTCGCCTGTGTTGTTACCCTCAAACCATAGCACTGCAGAAGTAATATTGTAATCATTACGGCCGGGTTATTGGCATCGTTGCCTTTGTGGGACGCAATAACCAAGATACGACATGCATGACGATGCCGTGGTACTTCTACCTGCCCTTAGAAATTGATTAGCGGCTTGATGGGTTTCAGTCTATACAGCATGAACTCATTTGTTAGACGATGTGGCAGGAATTTCACTACATGAATTGTTCGAAAGTTTGAAAATTTATCAGTTTTCTTACACAAAGCTTTTTATAGACATACTTATATTTTTAGTGGTGCATGATCGTTGCAAATACAAAATAATTAGATATTAAACGAAATATCTTAAATTCTACTCAACGTATTTATATAAATTCGGTATATGAGATATTTCGTGCTTTATATAAAATTCGTAAATAGATATATGTATATACTTAGTTTTTTTGGGCCTTGTTCGCTCCCAAAGTGGAGCACATGGATCTACACAGTGTGAAGATATCCACTCCTAGTAGAGTATATCGTTCTCCGCAATGTGAAGACGTCTTGACAGATTATTTTTCACGAGAATCGTTTGTCACACAATTGTTTCACGAAATGGGCATCCAGTCCTATATTTCAAATTTAAAAAATCCGACAGATAAGGAATCGAACCCGCATTCCCCGGATTGCTAAGCGTGCCCGCTGCCAATTACACTACCGAGGAGTGGTATGAAGTTAATAGATTACATTTGTAAAACCATCTGGAATATAGATTTATTAATAATATTATAATTGATTATTAGTGAGGAATAAATTCTTGACTGTTCTCCACATTTTCATGTATTTTCGTTATTATTTCATAGCACTAAGTCAAGTTTTCAAAAAAATCATTTTTTTAAATAGCTTAAAGATATGTATTTTTTACGTCGTTTCTTCACTTTTTTTCGTAAGCTTTGAAATAGTTTTCTACATTCATATTGATGTAATAGTTTTATCAAAGTTGCTGATTTTAAAAATCTACTCACAGAGTGTACATGATATACGTAATATAAAATATTAATACCCTGCACTGTTTTCAACGTACTCAATATTTTTACAGGAATCTTGGAAGCAGATTGATAAATAACAATAAGCCATTCATAAAATTACAGAAAAACATATTTAGCGAATCAACAAAAATAAATAAGAAGAATGAAAAAAGCACAAATTTGTTATTCTTCCTTAAAATATATATTTTTTAAATATTTAATGAGTCTTAAAAATTAAGTTAACAAAGATTTTTAACACAATGCATTCTTTACAAATGAAATTTAAACATGAAACAAAAAATTTCAATAGATTTTCAAGGAAATTTTACGATAATGTAAAATTAACAAACAAGGATTTACCTGTAATGAAAGAAAACAGAAATCTAGGAACATGTATTAATTTATCTTTTACCTTTTTTCTGAATTTTATATATTTTTTTATGGCCAAAATAACTCCCCCTGGCAAACAAATTTTTAAACGGTTTTCAGATAATTTACTAAGCTTAGGAAGTTTCATATATAAGTTACACTGATTTTTTCAGTAATGGTTAGCTTATTATTATATGAGAATAGTATATCAAAAGCTCATTTAACAGGCAGTACTCACCGTACATACATCTGCATATTCATCAAAAATATTATATTATCCAATCATCTTGTCAGGACAACCCACTCAGTATCAGTTATTCTAATAAAAAAAGTAATAAAAATGTCACTCCTTACAGCACAGTGGCTGATATGAATGATAGTATATATAGATTATATTATTAATATTCTTGATCTTTGAGTATAAATTAGGTTTTATCTTTTATATTACAAGTGTGGTACAATATTGATTATTGTCCAATGTTTATCACCGGTCTATGGAACTGTGTAATAAGATATTTTAAAATACTTGATAAAACTTTAAAACATCTTGAAAATAATAAATACATAGAGTGCATATCATTCCTCACTACAATTTGTAAAAGTTGATTACAATATAAAAGTTTCGTGAAAAGGATGTGACTATATAGAGGTTATTGATGAACGAAATTCTAAAATTTAAGTATACTGAGAAAAAGAAAGTCCGGTAGAAAAACAGTAAAAAAAGAAGATATTTATTTACGAAGCTATAAAAATTACACACCAAGCATGCAATGTCTATTATTACTTGGTAGTTCTCAAAACTCGAATTGGATGCAAGCACGTGCGTCAACACGTGTGTACTCACAAAGTGTACGTGTGTGCGTGCTTTGCGTGTAGCTAGAAGTAGTTGAGGCGTTTTAGCTGCAAAGTTATACAAAGTTAGGACAAAACCCAAACATATTATAACAGCAAAATGAGTCGCATTAATCAAAACACGCTATCTACGCCGCATAACATTTTGATTTAAATAAGTAGATGTTATCATTCGTTTTAGTTGTGTCATATAGAGACATTGAGACAGCTATATCTACAAAATTTCTCCAATTGCCTTTTGTCACAATGGAAATTTCCCCTAGTAACAGCCCATGAATAACAATAATTATATTGATGAGATTATATGGGGTGAAGGTAGACGCTATGTTATTATACAAACTCGAGATAAGGTGTAGGTACTTGGTTATTATTACAGAATCTGTACCTCCTATCGAAATCGATGTACAAACTATCGAATACACTTTAAATCTTTATCAAATACCAAATTATCTTCAATTTAAAAACACTCGTAGTACTCATAGTTTAAATATATATACACAATGTTCCTTTATTTTATTAATGTCCTACTTTTTCCTCAGATTATTTCTTTAACGGTATCTTTTAAAATTACGCAAAACAATAAATATATAACGGTATTTTTATAAAATACGTGCCTGATTTAAAGCCACGTTAGTAATAATTTTTGTATTTTTGAGCATCTATTTTTTTTTTTTGAGCAGGTAAACATCAGATATACGACCAATTTAATTGGTTTCTGTACTATTTACATTTACCCATATAAATAACACATCGTGCGAGGGAGCAGCATTTTATATTTGGTCACTTGTAACTTAGACTTTGTTTGAAAGGGATTTTGATTCCAAATTCAACTGCAGGACAACTAATGTTGGTAAATACTTGAAGTCTAAAAAAATATATAGTCAATATCAGATGAAGATAAATGCTTATCGATGATATATATCATATTATGCTGTTAAATTTACTCTTACAGATTTATTTAGATTGGGTGAATTATTCAACGCCAAACCACATGATACATCTTTGTCATATTATCTCACATTGTTTACGGATTCGTTTATTAAAAATGTGATCTGTCATGGGTGAAATTAGAATGCATTATTTACTCAACCCAAAGTACATCAGTAAACTTCAAATTACGGAGCTTGTTTTTTTACACATGACGTGGAACATAACCAACATGAAAAAAAAATTGTATACTGCCGCACCATAAAGTTTTTGAAACGCATATATTTGTGCACGCCGTAAAATATGTGTTAAAAAGTCCCATATAGGTGATTTTGTAAAAAAAACGTAATAATAATTGTTGAGTATTATGTTTTTTTAATTATTGCATATATTATAATGCGCAGTTTTGAATATGGATGAAACGAGTGTATGTAGTGTACAGGGTTTCTAATATGTTATCTTATGAGAGTCCTAAGCAAACGGGGTGCGGGTGAGTTTCATATTTTGATGAAATTTAATTACAAACACAGTCAACACAAAATAAATGTTTGCGGTTTACGTGTTTTAGCAGTTTGTTTTACGGCTTTTGTATGCTATAGCCGTGATTAGCGGTTACGCGAGTACACCCTCAGTAATATAAAGCTTGAAAAGTTTTTTTAAAGTACTGACATTCACAGAAGTGTTTTAATGTTATTGCGTTGACTATTTAAATCTTTCATATCACGAGTGTAATTGAGGTTGTGTATACATACACATAAAAGGGATTTCATGCTTTAAAAGATAAAACATCACAACGTTTTTACTTTAAAATCCTTTTCTTATTTTATACTATCATTTTTTTTATAAAAAAATGTCATATTCGAAGTACTCGTAAAGTCAATTTTTATGTATATTTTTCAACCATTTGCTCATTATTATTTTTATTTAATTAAAATAGTTTACTTAATAATAATTTACTCTTTAATGAAAAATAATAAATCTCATTCACTATCGAATTATTTTTTTTAAGTTTCGTATTATATTATATCTTTGCGACTTTTTAAATTTGCTATTGAAAGTATTTTATTTTAAATAATTATTTTAATTACTATATTGTGGATAGGAAAAAATGAAAGTAGCTTTCATTCATTTAATTTCGTCGATTTTTCAATTGATTTTAAGATAACTGCTGAGAAATAATCTTGCTTTATTAATAAACACGCGCGTTTAAGTTGCAGTTAAAATCCCACAGCTGTATTGTAGAAGAAAAAGTCACAAATACCCGATAGAATCAGCGACTGGTTGACGACCAATTCTCGTCTCGTCTTTTATCAATCAATGTGCTCCATCATCGGATGCACCACACATGGTAATAAAAACTATGGATATTTCTTCCATTATAAATTAACTGAACATTATCCTACCTATTAGGAAGCTTTCAGATTTGTGATATCAGTAACGTGCTTTTCGCTAATATTTTCACGGGACGTATTCTGGATTCTGGAGAAAACGGTGGTTTGACCTAGTATGACGTAAAGTTAAGAAGACAAAATAATTTTAAATGTGCCACGTGATGGTCGTATTTTCTGTTAAAGGATTAGATTTTGATTAAGAAGAAAATAATTTGCTATATATTATATATTACTATAAAAACGTTAAGAAAGTAGGATTCAATCATTAAAAAAACGCAGAAATATCAAAGTTCAAACGTATTGAGAATGAGTTTGAGTGCATTTACTTTATTATTCGCAATATCTTCTTTCTTTCTTCTTCTTTTATGTATGAATATGTTTTATGAGTTGTGTTCTTCTTTTATGTTTGAGTTTCTTTTTGTCTTAAGTGGAGCATATGGACACCACGTGCCGCCTCTCTGTCACCCGCCAGTAATCTTGCATCCTCCTAGGTCATACCTGCATCCCGTAACTCTGCCGAATACATTCTATAAAAAGTATTTAGCGACCTTCCAGGACACCGACGACCATTTGTCTTAATGAATAAGTAGGTCTGGTTCAGACTTTCTTGTGGCATCCGCAATATGTGGCCGAGCCAGATCCAGTGTCGCAGCTTCACTTTGTCAGTGATATGTGGCTGCATAGTCCGCTCTCTTACCTTCTCATTTCAAACAAAATCATACCCACCGTATGCCCAGAATTTGCCGCAGGCATCTGTTCCCAAAGCTCAGAATACAGTTGTTTTGGACCTCTGTTGCGTGCCACGTTTCACAACCGTAGAGCAGCACTAACAGAATGCATGTATTGAACAGGCGGAATTTGGTTTTTATCTTGTACAGCTTGGAGTCCCAGATATTTTGCATAAAATTCGCAATATAATTCTATATATTTTTTTTATTCTTAGAACTAATCGGCAATATATCAAGTTTAATTAGAACTTTATAATATGACAAAAACAAACCAATCTTCATGTTTCAGTTTGACCCTCTTTTTATGAAAGTTTTTCTTTAACTAGATCCGGTGCAAACTTTCCTATTCTCAGAATTAGCAGCGGGGCCATAAGCTGGCTAAATATTGTTGCATGCATTTTCCTACTTTGCCCGTGTGCTGGAAAGTAAATTTATTTACCCGTGTACACGGCAAATTTTATGATTAAAACTTTTACTGAACTCTTATTAGTTTACCATGGCGAGAAGTTAACCGTGCGTAAATGTGCCCCCAATGTTATTAACGCTATTATAGGTCCACGGATAATAATTCTCAAACAATTCGTTTTGTTTTCATGACGAGTTAATTTCAAACAACGTTAAGCTAAACGCACTAAATAAGTGAAAAACTATTCAAAATTTGCAAACTTTCAATTGCTCATACAAAATAATATCATAATCAGTTCCTCATTATAATAATCATATTTTATAAATATTAACAATATTTTGACAGATTTTTTACGACAATTGATTATCAGACGTATTCTTAAGAAGCATTGAATATCCGTTTCTGTATTTTCAAATTTGTAAATCCTCACAACGCCCAATGCTTAGATTTTACGTATCATCATCATAATTAGAATCATAAGAAAAAATAAAATAATTATTACTGT
>JAGVSQ010002329.1:0-21318 GCA_022683975.1 Rhyacophila evoluta | reverse complement strand
ATAAATATTAAATTTATAAGTAAAAACAGAGTTACTTTATGGAAAATCATTTACCACACATTGTGTTTTTATTTAACAATCAGTCTTCCTCTCAATGCACAATGATCAAAATTACCAAATATTTACTTTATATCACATCCATCCTTCAACAATGTGCCTTGAATGATTTACTACGAATATAATTACTATAATTTCTGTTCTTAAAGGATTCGCGGTGAATATCTGAAAAAAAAAAGAAACAAATATTTCACATCACAATTTTTTTTTACTTACGGTTTCAAAAAAAAAATTCTGGAGGGTGTGACCATTTGCTATTCTTTCTACTGCATTTCACGTCACCACACTTATCCCACGAGCATATACAGTGATGTAATGAACGTGAATTTTTTTCATGGGCTGCTTGCTAAGACTTTTATTAGAGTACTTTTTTGATTTTGTATTTCTTGAATAATCCTTGAATAAGTTATTTCTTAAATAAAAACTTACAACTGTGTTAAAGCATGAAAAACAGCATGGTACATGTAGTCGCATGTTACATGTTATATGTAGTAGTATGTTATATGTTTACTCACTGCCCACATATAATGTACCCTGAAGATGCCGAAAAGCAAAACCCGGGTTGCTATCAGTGATCTCACATATGGAAGCTTACCAGTTTTAAATATTTCAAAAGTGGCTTTTTGGGTTTCATTATACATGCTGCTTAACTTTTATACTATCAAAGGTATGTAATATTTACCTTCATGAGTTTTTTACATATTTAATATATTATTGCTTTGTCATTATTCTAAGCGAAGCATTTTGATTATGTATATTTCACACTGATTTTAATCTATTCATACAACTGAGCTTTTGAAAATTATGTTTGAAATATTGTCAACGCAACGATAATAATGTTCGCAGGCAAATTCGACTATACCTGTATTATTAATTACGATACTAACTTGAAAAGCATTCAAAATGATGTCGCACGCATTGACAATATAATAAATGAGCGGCCAACGAAATCAATCATTAGGTATTGTTTTATTTAGGAGCTTTTGAAATCGGAAATTCAAACAAAGCACATAGTGCGTCACCCAGTATTATGCGCACCAAAATATTTGACTAATTTGCGATCAATTTTTCGATAGAGATCCTTTTGTAAAATTCGAGTGAGTAATGATCGAAAATATTTTATACAATCGATTTCGTCGTCCTTTAAAGACTATAAAAATAAAAATTTTCAGTCCAGTTAATAATATATTTATAAAAATTACAAATTCATTATATTTAAATATTTTTTTTTATAATTTGTATGTATCACATTGCATTATTTATATGATATACAACGTAAAAATAAAAAAAAATATCAATTTTAAACAATCCGGTGAAATATTATCATTAACAGAGTTTCGCTTAAATTTGTCACGCCTTATAATAAAATATAATGCCATAAACAATCGTAACACATTTACATGTATATCATAATGTACAGTGGCGTGCATAGTATCAAGATGTCAAAAAACATAAAATATATATTACCCAAAAGAATTTTGTTATTTTAGAAAAATATTACGCAAATATAAACTATTTTATACTAAAAACACTCATTGTAGACAAAATATTGAATAACATCTTTGTACAAATGCGTACAGCAACTTTAAATATACACTATGGCCCAACGATATAAGTGTAGAATTATTTTAAATGAGATCAGAGGTATTATAAATAAACATAAAATGTTCTTCCTTTTAATACTGTATAAAACTAAAAGAAGCTGCGAAATTATCCGCTTTAAACTCTTTTTGTATATATTTAATAATATATCAAGAAAGTATTGAATTAAATTGTATGTTGAGTCCACGAACTGTGCTTAAATGAATGATATACACGTTTCTCTGTGATTATTTTTTGTTTTTGTTTAAATAAGTTACTTTAAATGTAAACAGACATTTTTTTACGAATAACTATTTAAGTTGACACAGATTTTAAAGAATTTCAATCAAAGACTATTAAATTTTTTTCAAAATTTTTCATTACACAGTAATTTTTGCCGGTGGAGATTTGTTTTTCAGATTCTGTTTCTTCATATTTATAAACGCATATGTACATAAATTTCGAACTAAATCTACAGCAAATTGACTTCATAAAAGACTTATATTAAATATTATTCATCATTCTATATTAATAGTTGAAGCAGATGTTGGATTCAATATAATTACTAACTAATACATAATATTCTTTATTTCTCTCTAAGTTATTATGAAATCCTCTGTGATATATTTTTTAATTGCAACATTCAACGAAAATAAAATGCAATAGTATGACTTTATAGACAAGCATTAAATTGTATATTGTTTTACTAAAAAATATTTGCACCTGATATAAATTAATATAAAGCTATATTTGAGCACGCCACTGGTAGACTTCGATACATATTTTGAATGTTAAACGAGATTACTTTTAAATCTATTTTTATGATATAGATTTTCAATAATGCTTACATCTGTAATAGTTTCTACTGTGAATTGTAAATATATTATGATATTTTATGATATCAGCCATTAAAACAATGGTATTTATTATTTTAATCTTGTTAAAGCGCTCTTTCACATATACCGTATTCGTAGTAAAAATACACGTATATTGTGTTGTCACGTTACTGGATATAAAATAGATATTTTTTATTTACATCCGAATGTAATTCGATAACAACTAATTTATAAATATAATATTTCAAAATCAAATGGATTTGTTTATAAATAATTATAAACGTATGCGTTATTAGAAATTAACCAAGAGAACTTCAATAACACATAACAGTACCATCTGAGGTTTTAATTTGATGGAGTAAGCCATTTTACACTGCATATGATTTCCTACACTCTTAATGTAGCTTATTTTAAGCAAGATATATTATATTAAATACAAGTATCATGCATTTGACTGACGAAATTAAAAAAGGACGTAAGCCTCATAAAACAAATTTTACAGGATGCACCAAAACGTTTATTTGATGACTTTGAGCCAAAGTCAAAACATTACATAGAAACAGCTTTAAAGTACCTGAAGACTATTAGTGGTATTTTATTTACTGTACATATAATTAATTTAAAAGGTTGTTTAAGATAAACCAATAATTTTCCTAGGCGAAAGTTTCACAGGCCATCCTTATTTAAGCTTAAAAGCTAAATTTAGACACTAATTCGGCATTTTCAGCTTACTTTTTATGGAATGTATATTAAGTTGAATGCATTCAAATTATTGAATAAAAGCTATTTTGAATAATTGAGGGTTACTTTCTTTTTTCCACAGTCGATATACAACTACTGTCTCTTTACAGTAGCATTTTTTCTATCAAACACCATTTTGTCTTTTTCGCCATTTTCTAATATTCTAAATACCCAATCCAATATTATGATAGTTTATGATTAAAATACACTTATAAGGCTTATATAAGACTACAATAAATTGACGGTAATAATACAGAGCTGATATTACTTTTTTACCTGAATGGATTTTCTTAATATCAAGATATATCGAATATTATCTGAAAAAGGTTATAGAAATAAAACGTACCAGTTATCCGTTATATAAAACAAAAAAGTAACTTGAAAAGTCTTGTTGGATTAGAAATCACAACGATGGGTTTGGAAAATGAGGAAATGTTATAGCTTCGCTTAGAAGAGGAGATTAATGAACTGTGGGAAAATTCTAACTGTATTTTCAGACGTACGAAAATTAATAATTATATCAAAAATATATTTAAAACTTTTGGTAGACCGTTAAAAATTGTACAATTTAATACGAATCATAATAATAGCCCAGAGTATTATGGTTTGGTTATTCAAGACTTTGTGGATATTAAGAATAGCTTGAATATGTTGATATATTTATAAAATACTAAATCAACTGTGGAAAATAGAAAAGACACATTGAAAAAAATTACAAGATACACAAAAGACGTTTACTTAATGATCATAAGCCAAAGTTAAATCATTGCATAGGATCAACCTTGAAGTGCCGAAGACTAAAACTGGTATTTTATTTACTTAATATGATATTAATTTAAAAAAATATTTAAGAAACCAACAAAATTGACTAAGTGGCAGCCCTTTTTGCTGATTGCTAAATTCATAGGCCATCTTTTTTCAAATTTCAAAGCTAAATTTAGATATTAAATTGACATTTTCAACTTACATGCTTTGGTAGAACGTGTATTTAGATTACACGTTTTCATTACCGAATAAAAGCTGTTTTTAACAATTGATCTTTTTCTTATCCATGGTCGATAAAATACATTCATAATAAACTTGAGAGCTTAAATACTGAACACGGATAATTATTACGAAGTGTTACAAAATCAAAGCACCGGCAATTTATATGCCTTAATATTAACATTCAAGTTAGGCTTATTTTGAGTAGTAACAAAGCTAAATAAAAACTCTTAAAGTAAAATAATTTTGATATGACTGTATTCAACGCAGCAATGTTTATATTAATATTATGATATATCATTTTTTAATAACATTGAAATAATGACATCCAGATTTTTTTCTGATCAGAATTTTATCTTGGTATAGTTATTAATTATTAGATTAATCTGTAAATCGAAATACGCAATGAAAAAAGCAAATTCATTTCACGTACAACTATCTCAAAGAACATTAACACGAAGCATCTAAAACTATTAACCCGCTAGACAACTTAATCCTCACTCACTTGAATCAGGATAGCTATGTGTTACATCGGTCATCCTCGTATTTTAAATTCACTTCTAAATGAATTACTTTACAACTTTTCAATCGAGTACTGGATGGATACCTTTGACAGATTAACACTCTTTATCACCATATCCACTCTTAAAGTAAAACATTTGAATTTCCAATGTGAAAATGTCCACTCTATATAAAATGCATATATATATATCCGCAATGCAAAGATGTATTTTAAAAAGTTAGTTTCATGAAAATTAATTGCATTACATTACTGAAGTTTTCAAGTTTTTAGACCTTAAAAGCTGTAATATTTCAGGCCACAACCTCTAACAACAAATGAAGTAATCTTGCTTCTTGACAATTCGGGAGTTCTATATAGTAATATCCATTTTTATTAAACATTTTAATTACATCTTTTATGCTGAATATGATATCAGAAATTTGCCATAATATAATATACATATCGTAATTTTGAAGAAATTCGTATCTTAAAGGAAAAATCCTTCTTTTCTTGTTTCTTAGGACTCACCATTCCTTTGTAGAACTATATTATTAGTACGGGTATCCGATCGAAATGCTAGATATGAATGGTATAAATTATAATTCGGTCACGTAGGATTTTTATGGCAGGGAAAATCTCCAAGCTACCTGTACGAATAACGTACGCTTATCTGGGTACAAGACGGAATTACTATTATTATTTTCATAGGAAACTTTTACTGTCCAAGATTATAAATTATATTATAAATCGTATAGTATAATATTTATTCTTTTTCGTTTATTTTATTTGATATTTAAGAAACGATTGACTTTCTTTTGAGATAAATACGTATCTTTTTTACCATAGATATATTTAAAAAAAACATTTCTCTTCCTTTTTTTTTTACTTGGAAAGAAATATTAAAATTTCTATAATTCATTTTCTGATTCAAAGAACTTTTGAAAGCTTACTTTCTATTCAGAGTTAAGAATATTAAAGTAATAATATTATAATTAAGGATGAATAATTGAGAGATATATTTGCACAGTAAACTTATTTTACTATGCCCAAATGTAAAGGAAAAGATTTCAAACATTTTCTTTTGTATAAACAATCATTTAGTACAAAAATCTATTTCAAAAATATTGAAAACAAAAATAAATATCGAGAAATAAATATAAAAAATATATACTTTCAAATTTTGACGTAGTGGAATAACTTCATATTGAAAATACTCCCTCAAATTATTATTCTTAATACGTGTAAATAAATCTGTTTATTTGGTGTGAAAACTTTTATTTAGCAACCAACAATAAATTTTAAAATCTATCGTTTTGTATTTTCTTATTAAGACATAATATGAATAAAAAACTTGTTTTTAAATATATATAGCAAAAAAAAAATTGAATGGTTGAATTTTGATTCTGAAAAATTTCAGCTTAAAACAGTGAAATAATCTATTTAATTCATAAAAAACAGTTCAAATTATTTAGCTATATCATGTAATTACAGTAATAATATATTTGGTAATCATTTTAATTCATAGAGCTTGAATATGTCAAAAAAAAAACTTCAAAAGAACATTTTGAACATTAACATTTGACAATTGGAGAAAGTAAAATTCTTCTTAGTTTTTAAATGTAAAAAAATATATTTTTAGTTATATACACAAATTAAACCATTTTTTTTTTATAATTATCTTTTATTAAGCAATGGCAGCCTAGTTTTTTTATGAGGAAAAACAACTTTTCCGATATAAATTCACACAAGAGTGTTGGAAATTTGCATGTTCAATACTCATTTCCAAACCTTCGGATTAAAATTGGATGCTAAGTAGGTACAAGTTGGATATTTCTCCGAGCACTTCACCTCTATTCAAAAATATTTTCACAAAATACAATACCTCGTAACTTAAAATATTCTCTACCACTTCTTGTAAAATAAAAACAAATCCTAGTAAAAATATATTATTTTATATCAAATTTTAAAAAAATACTCCTCGGTAGCGTAGAAGTTAGCGTGAACGGTTCGTAATCTGGGGAATGCTGTTTCGATTCCCACATCTGTCGGATTTTAAAAAATGTAAAAAATCAGGAAGCTGCAATCATTGGGTTGAGCAATTATCTGAAACAATTATCGTGAAAAATAATCTGCCAAGTAATGTCCTCATAATGCCTCAGAAATTCATGTACTTTAGGAGTGAATTGTTCTATATGCTAATATTATAACGAATGTTCTAAAAAAATGTTGAACTATATTACAATGATTTTTTATATTTTACAATTTAATAAATTATCTATTCAAAGAAAATATTTACCTTTATAGGATACGAGGTATTTGTACGAGGTTATTTAATCCTACAGCAGGATTAGGGTCATATATGCAAAACTTTGGTTTTAGCTATAAGCGCGCTTGTAACGATGGTGTTTAGTGTGATATAGAATGTAAATACAATGGATTGGTTTCTACAACGTAAGCTTTGTTGCCGCGCAATAAGTGTAAATAACTGTTTATAAACTATTCAAACTACTACTGCTAAAAAATATTTATCTTAATAGCTGAGTGGATTTTCTTTTGATTTATTCAGCACTAGATGGCATGGATTTAAGATTCATATCCTGGATAAATATCTCTATATTTTATATGTAATGCAATTCATTTATATTATATCTAACGGATTAAGCGATTGACAAACTATATAGTAAATGTCCAATCATCATACAATATATATTTTTATTATATATCCATGTGCTTCATAGACCTTGGAGAAAATATGTTCAAGACGTTATATTAAATGTTTAAAGTTGGTTACCATAATACCAGTACAGGGAAATAGAAATATGACACTACATTGTTATACTAAGGTAGACGAATTAGACTTTATTGTAAAAAAATGTATCCTGATCCATGGAACTTTGATGGATAATTTGGAACAAATAATGAAGTTTCTATATATTAATTTAACATTATAGTTTTAATATCATTATTAAAAAATAGATGCTCAGTATATAATGAGGGAAGAAAATTTTTATCGTACTCAACATTAATAGTAAAAACATTGTATATTGAAAAATTTACTGTGAATAGAATTTTTATTGACCTATAAATACTTTTAAAGTTGAAGCTTAAATAAAAAAAGCTAACAAGAAAAATAACAAAAATGACAGTGTACAAATTTCAGATAATTTTGAGTTTCGTAGAACACGTTTTTAATGAGATGCGCTCTGCTTAATATCAGAACTTTATCCCCCATATCCGTTGCATAGCCTCTTTAACCCAATGGTAGCAAGGTAAAATTAATTTATGTGATTTAATTAGAACAGTGCTTAAAAAACCTTCGCACTTCTAAAAACCATTTTGCACATCCCTGCAATGTCAATTCACAAACAGTTCGCATAAAACATTATTTATAAATCGTCTTTTTCATCCATCTCCAATATTTAATAATATCACGTTAAAGTTACAGCATATCCTATAACTATCCAGTTGTTTTAGATCTTTTATTATAATTAATATAGTTAATACCTCACACAACAAAAATAGTCAAAAACCTCTACATATAATAGTCAATATCACAAAATCGAATTCTGTATTTTTAAATATCAATACTAGAAAAATATTAATTAATTCAATAGTAACATTAAAAATTGTGTAAGATTTTATACAATATAGCGATCAAAAAGTTTCCCATCTTCTATAATATTTGTGTCTTGTGGTATACGACTTTTTTATGTATTATCGCTTTATCATGAGTGATACACTGGTAATTATGTTATTTTTTTCTATTTATCGTCTACCTATACAGAAAGTATAGCTTCCGCATCGCCCTTTCAATATTCTCTGACACTAGAAATTTTTGATTCTCACAATTTATGCCAGGACTAATTCCACTGAAAACATTCTGAAGGACACACAATGTATGTGATACCCGACAACTTTCCATGAGACTAAAATCGCGCCAGTCCTGAAAAAGCTATGACTTTACTATTGTATCTCAACATACTACCATAAGAATCTATTCACGAACTTGCCGTTTAAGTTTTTTAAACTTTCGATGTGACAATGTTGTCAAAACAGTTAGTAGTTTGGTTAAGCCTCCGACGTTCCATATAGCATTTTAATTAAAATACAACTTAAAACAAAAATTTCCTGTGTATCATATTTTTATTTTATTCTTCTATATAATTTCAATTTTATCTCATGAGAAGCTTCAAAAGTTTAACGACGATTTGCGATATATTAGGTTAGCGACTCTCAATCGACATAGCTCCCAGGTGCCACAGAGACCTTCAAGGGAGGCACAGATCAAAAATTACTTTTTGGAGACGCATACCAAGCTCTAAGAGAGGCACAAAAAATAAACATTACGTGGCTTACTAGGCACGATAGTAGGACAAAAAAGCGAAAAACAAAAATAGAGCAAAAACAGGGGAGGCACAGAATTTTTTAACTGAAAAAGGGCCACAGTTTTTAAAAGGTTGAGAACTTCTGGTCTTGGTCTTTATTATTTGTCAAATTTTTATGTTACATATATGTCATTATAACATCCAAAATAATTGTGTTTATTAAAACTCGTGTGAAATGAAAACTTCAATGAAAAATTAATAATCATGAATGTTTATTTTTCGAAATATGACATTTGAATAATTTGTATTAGATAATTAATCGAATGTGAAATATAAAATTATATTATATGAATACAATGCCATATAGGATATGAATATGACAATATAAGTTGTATATTTATAGAGAGATAGTTATATATATGTAGAGATAGTTATTTATGTCCTGTAGTAATTATTAAAGGTTAACCTTTTTCTAAAGAAATTGTTGATACTCTATTTAACTTTGATATTTTTATTTTTGTTTTTTTTTAAATAAATCAGAAAAAAATATAATCAATACGAGAACTACCTCTCGTAGTTAAGTATTTTCTATTTGTATTACGCAATATGAGCTAATTAAGGCAATTAGTGATATAATATATTTGATGATCAATTGTTTGTGCATTATAACTATACACCGCTCCCTTATAACCGTTATAATACTCATTAAAACTCCTGAGGTGGGGTCACACAAACCCCTAGCGTTAAATAAGCGTCCAAAACTGCTATTCAAATCATTAGGCGGGGGTTGGGGGGCTGGCTACTCCATGCGGGCGGGATAATCCACGAATAACCCGTTAATGGGCCGACCACACGCCAACATCCCCCGCGAACCACCTTTGGTGAACCGCAGAGATCTTCAACCGTAAATAAGGCCTTGTATCAATTTGGTTACTCACCACGGAACTCTGTAATTAATTGTTCTTTTTTCTATATAAGGCTTCTTCTACATTTATTATTTATATCACATTCACTGCCACAGACTGATTTGCGATCGCTCTAATCGTGAATACATGTGTAAATACTATTTAAATCCAAACCATTAAAATAAAGTATAAAGTTTTTGAATAGTTTATATACTATACAAGTACACCGTTGCTTGCGAAAAAATACAGGATTTTGCCTCTAAAGACAAATTAAATACGGGGCATATACGCGTCCATGTCGGTAGTATGAAAATGTCTACTAAGTATATTAACAAAAGTAATCAACTAAAAGCTCAATATGTTATACATCCAGGCTTGCATCTTTGGTTCATTTAAAAAAATTCTAGCCACAGAATTTCAACCAACAATAACAAATACCAAAGTACACGTATTTATCTTTAGACCTCTGATGGGACTTACACAATAAAAAACATCACTATCTTTTTATGCGGCATAAGGTTTTAGCCATCAAATTATACAAAATATACTGAAGAGTATAATATATATTGAAAAAGTGATGTATTGTGTGTAAAATTACAATTCAATTACAAGATTTGAACAATTTGAACTCAGCGTTTTTTAAACCACAGGGAAGATAAAAAGTCAATATACAATTGTTATTACTTATAATATTTTGATTCGTTACAAAATTAAAAGCTAAATCAAGTGATCAGACCTCGTTTATCATCCTGTAACTATGCTTCCAGTTAGTTTCAAATCGAGTTACCTCCTTGCAATTAATCTAAGCCCTGAATTCGTTGAAGAAATATAAAATACCGCTCCTGATTTATCATTATCTTGTATACCAGAAAGCTTTAACGGTACAATAAAAAATGAAATTTAATATAATATAGTAACTGTGACTAAGGAGAGTTTGTATTTTTTAATAGTTAATGTTAAGTTACTACATGAAAAAATAAACAATGCTTATTTCATGATTAGATTAGCCGGTGTAACGTATAAGTATAACGTATAAGCCGCGTGTGGTATGCATATGCTCTGCTTAAGAAACGGAAATTTTGAGAATATAATTTTGAATAATATAATAGTAATGTTTTTTTTTGAGTTTTGGGTTTACAATCACTTCCAATATATATTCAAAAGCTCAAGTGCCTCAGATGAGAACCGCTGAAATCAGTAGTCGTAGAAAACTTTTACCGATTTATATGGCGCTAGTTGTAAACGGTTTGTTTTAACGTTCTGAAGTAAAGGGGTGCGAATAGCCTCTACTTATTTTTATTACTATTGTGTGTAATCGATTAGTTTTGTTCGCGTGGAAAAGTTACAATACGATTTAGTTTTATTTAAGCTTTAACCTTGATACAGACCTAAAAAGAATTCTGAACAAAAGCACACACGGATCTACTATACGTATGTTTTTCTTGTACGAACTTGAATCTTTCTTAGTATCAAACAAATATAAAGACATAAAATTGTAACGACCTAAAAACGTAGTAAAGGTCATCATGAACTATAATATCGAAGAATAAATAGTAGCTACCATCAAATATAGTAAAAGTTTCGTATTTGTCTATACCAACATTTAAATGTCATACTTGTATTCGTAAAAAAGTGAATATCTTTTTTAAGCATTTTCGCTCGGTAGGTAGAGCATAAATATATATATATATATACACAATACAAAGACATCCTCTCCGAAACTAAGGCAGCTAAAGAGTTAATAAGATTTTTTTCAAATATTCCATATTGTACTATTTATTTAAACTTGAAAAAGACACTGTAAAGGTAAACATAATAAAACCAATGACGTAGTTACTGTTTTAAAATTAAATTTCTTCCAGTAATGACTTGAGTGTCCAAAGTTACACACAGTAACATCATGCTACATTGCCTAATGGAATTTAACAACTCACAAACTAAATAACAATATTATTTAATGGAGTGATTCTAATGCGCTGTGGTTAACAGCTTATCGGGTACTAATCACTGCATATTGTGTTGACCATAGTTCGCGTTGCCACTGCTTATTTGTACAAATTTTATCAGCGTATTTCACATTTTTTTTAGTTTTATTTTTAAAACTATTTTCTTCCTTCCTTGGTGGCTTAGATGTTTGCGTGCACACTTTGGAGCCAATTTGATTGCTGATTTGATTCCTACAGATGCTTTTTTTGTTTATTTTTTTAATTGCAAAGATGCACAACTTAATTATGTTTTGAAAAAAGCCGATAGTTAATAAAGTTTTTATCATAATTATTATAATGTTAAAATAAATCTTTACATAATGTGCTTGGCATTCGGAGCGAACATGCTAAAACTTAGGATATGTATGGAATGGTTTAGGATTTGCTTTGTATTTCATTATATTAAATAATGAATATATTTCATTAACGTATAATACTAGCTGATAGGTGTGCCTATAGGAGCATGTATGTGTCTTGATATGAGTCTCATCATTCTTTACTTATCACTCTAAAAAATCAATATACCATGTTGCTTATTCTTGGATAATTATTATAATAGTTTTTTTATACAATTTTTGCTCCCAACATGGAGCATATAGACCTACACAGCGTGAAGATATCCACTCCGAAAGAGGAGTATATGGATCTCCGCAATGTGAAAACGTCTTGACAGATAATTTTTCACGAGAATTGTTAGTCAGACAATTCTCACCCTAATGGGCATCCAATCCAAATCCGACATATGGGAATCAAACCCGCATTCCCCGGATCGCTAGGTTCACACGCTACCAACTACACTACGGATAATTAAAAAAACGCGTAACTTTCAAACCAATTTCCAGAACTAATTTTGTTTTGTCTCTTTTGAAGTGAATTCATCATACGTTGCAACCGTGGTGTATAAAATTTTCATAGAATTATCAATAGTACTAGAAAATGTCATATGTAAAATAATATTTATTTATATATTACAAAAACTCTTTTCTTCGAAGAATATTAAATTAGTATTTATACACTATGGAAATTGACTAGCGGTATAATTTCTATCCACATTAAGTACGATTGTGATTATTTGACAGTGTTTAATAATGAATTGGTTACATTTGCACCACCTTGTATATTTACAACGTTATACTCAGACTCATCAATGCACATAGTAATTACAGTTTTTATACAAAATTACATTACATGATTAATACTTTAGTACTATTTCATGTGAAAAAGCTTATATTGGGCTGAAAACATACCATAGAAGGAATTTCCATTTAGTTTTGAAAGTAAAAAATAAAGCTCTGACGAACATATATCGTTTACTGAAACTTTAAGCTCGCTCGGAACGATCCTATGATTTGTATAAATATTTAAGGGCTGTTTGCCTTGATAAATGTAATAATAGTGTCTGCGTAGTTTCACATGCCTCTCATCCCATAATTATTTACTATAAGCGTAATCATTATCAGTCGGTGCTTTTAATCCAAGGATATTAATAATAATAATAAAAAATACAATATTATCGTACGAAATGCTGACGAATTTAAAGCAGTATTTTATAGCATTCAAATCTGAATGTTGGAAATAAAAACGTGATACAAAGCTCATCAAACTGTAAATTGATGCTGGCTGAGTATTGTATGGACTTACGATTATTGTTAAAAATGTCCTAAATAAACCCATATAAAGCTTTGTATGTTAACTTTCGAAATCAAACGAGCCTTAAAAACTTGAGATTAAACACGTGATTATTGATTCTTGAAGTATTACATCATTACCATATAAATTTTTGAATGCTATTAATGAAAACATTTAAATTAGTTTAAAATAAAGCAACGTGTACTTTGAAATGACTACAGCATAAAAATTTAAAACACAAAAAAAAATAATCCATATATATTTTCTGAAATATCATTAAAGGTTTGGACGAGATCTTTGATATCATAGATCATTGAGTCTTAGATAGATATTTATAGAGTATTTTATTTATAATATTCCACTTTTACGCAGTACCTGTGTTTTCTCAACTTTTTTACTGAATTAGAAAGCATAAAAACAAATTAAAATCCTTCTTGAATAACGATTGTTTGAATAGATAAAAATTCACTTGTTTATCAAATAAAAACTTTTGTCAACAGTTATCGTGAATTGGTTTATTCGTTATGATACCTCTAACAATCTCAAACATGTTTATTTTGACATCTTTAATGCTTAAAAATTTATTATTCTGGTTCGTTTTAATAACTCAACAATTTAAAACTAAATAAAATCGATAAGTTATTAAATTTTTTAATAGCTACAAAATAACTTAACTTACTTAATAATATAAAGACGAATTAAAATATGAATATGTTTATCATGATTATTATCAACTAAAACGTATTTGATTGTTTCATGAGCTATAATCCGACGGGAATTAAACATGTAATTTCATGTTAATCTATAAATTTAATTCGGTTTGTTTTAGTGCTGAAGACACTTGAAGGTTGTATTGTTGACAGCACTGATACGAACTCTTCTGTTTCAAAGATTTCGAGATTAAAATAAGCTATTTTCGTCTGTTTGCTTAGGGTTGTCAAAACATGCAAGACTGATAGCACTAGGGTACTGTGTTATTAGCAGGATCAATACTCAAGTAGTCATGTATTCACATAGTTAATTATCAGGTAACCCTGTAGAGTCACGATCATAAATATGTATTCATTTTACAAGCTTATACGTAACCTTGGACTGAGCTAAATATTATTTCTCAAAAACTTGTATACAGGTATAACGTATATATGACAATACACATATGTTGTTCGTAAATAACTTAGCTAATTTTAAATGTCATTAATTGCTTACGATACTTAGTATCTTCATTGATTTAGCGTCAAATTAATATCATCTCCATTAAAGAATTTTAATTATTCAAAAAAAATTGTACTGAAAACTCAATGAGTTAATAAATTAGCTAACAAACAACCGTTGTAAAAAATCTTAGAAGATAAGCCTTCATAATATTATGGATTTCTATACACAGAAAACATACATCTTGAAATTATAATTATATAATTAAAATAGTATAAAAATTTTCTTTACAATAAATTGTTGATTTCATGCAAAAAGAATTTTTGCTATCATATAACGCTTAATTTTTAACAATATCTGCTTAAGGACTGGTGTATAATAGAATTTTATCGAAAGAATTATATTTATTTATAAAAAAAATGAAAAAAAATATCGGCTAAATTGTCCTTTACATAAAACTTCATTATTTTAGTGGCAAATGTGATTTTGGTAACATATAATTAAAATTTATTTCTTTTTATTAATAGATGTTTTGACAACCAAACGATTTTATTGATATTAAATGATTGATTTGTGAATTATCTAATAGATAGAAAAACGTTTTTTGAATAACTTTTAATTGAAATAAAGTCTAGTACTTTCCAAATAAAGTTTTTAATATTATAATTTTCAGCATTACTTACAGAATTTCTTTGGATAACTTAACGTAGCGAACGAAGCAATATATATATTTTTATAATACTTTAAAACTGAAAGTATTCTAGAAAGATAACTTTCACCTTTACCCAACACAGGTGGAAGTTATTATAAGCTTGGAAGTAGTAAACAATACCAGAAAATGTTTTATATATGTGTATACTGCTGCTCTCAAAAATATTTTAAAGTCCTCACTGTCATCCTTGGTTATACCTACGAAAGCAAAAATACTTTGCAAGCGTTCATCCTTGACTGTTAGGAATATGAGCAAACTTTGCAAAAGCTCAGGGACCTTATTGAACCCCGAGGCTAAAGCTTTGCCAGTGGAAAAGTAGAAGTTCCGGTCCCGGAGGATCACTTGTGATACGGAAAACATAATGCGTCGTAAGGAGGCATCGTGAGGCGACACCGCTGACAGGCCGGGCGTCCGCCACGGCCGAATACATTACCAGCGATTGCTGTTTGAAGAAGAAAAAACACTTTACAGAGATGAGATTTGTAATTTTATTCAAATTGATTTTCAGAACAATGTTGCTATTACTTTATACTTTATAGAAAGAATATACACTTTTAATTTTTAATCCGATTTCACGACGGCAGTAACAATTTGGGTACATTCCATATTGGTTTGTCGTATTTTAAGTGAGGTTACTTTGAATTTATTCCTCCGATTAAATTACAACTATACTACTAGTCATACTATCGATAATTGCCAATATGCAAATCTTAAGTGATGAACTTATACATTATTATGCTAAATACAAAATAACGTAAAAATATTTCATTGCTACACAGTATATATTTTTCTACCGATATCAATGAATTATAATGGTGCTATTTTTAATTAAGGACGCTTATTTTTAAAGCAGTGTGTATCCAAGTTTTCTTCTATTAAAGTTAGATGTGTCTTCAATATTATTCTAATTGAATTGCTCATTTAAAAAGTATTATTATTCTTATGATTTTTTATTAGCATGAAAAAAATATGACAACAAGAGGTTAGTTGAATTTTTATTCGAAAAATTTGCTAGAGCAAAGCTTTTTGGCCAAAAAATACTGTAATATATGAAGTCTTCACACACACCTACCTAGATTTCAATAATTAAATTAATATTTGTAATAATTTTAATGTATTAATATACAGATTAATAAAATATACTTCTTTCTACCAAGTAAGTGAAAGCTTATTTTTTATTAATATTTGTGTTGCAAAAAACAAAAAGGAATTTGGATTTTTTCGTTTTAATTTCAATGAAGATTAAATTTATATGGACGTATTAGTTTCGTGAATACTAAATTTTGTTTTTTTTCGGCTGGTAAGACTTCAGCACTTTGAAAAACTATCAGATACCACAGGATATACTTGTATTCAGCAGCAGCTAAACTTGGGATGATTTAAAACAAATGGTTGGTGACAGACAGTCCCAGTGGTACTACGAGTCGGCTTTATGCTCCATGTAAGGCTTGTACATGTATGACAAAAACACAAAAATATTATGGAGTTATTGAATATATGAAACAATCATGACTTAAGTAACATCATGACATTTAAACTATGAGTTTTAAAGTGATCTAACTTCACCGCGCTTGAGTGCATGGCAATTTAAGTCTTATGTAATTTATATTTATCCCTAAAAACAATCCCACTGATTAAAATAGATCGCTTCTCGATATCAATACTTTTGAATGCGTTTTATTAAAAAAAGGTATGTGGATATATAGTGCATTTAGTAGTATGGTCTTTTATTCACTAGATTACTGCTTATTGGTAATAATTATTGTTTAAAATAGTACAAAACATATTTTTTAAGCTCATTAAATTCACAAATATATTATTTCATTTTTAATTATCAATCAATAACACAAGTAATTTAATTAATTCAAATAAACAAATGCAGTTTTGCACTCGACTTGATTCATCAGAATGGAGACAAGACGTTTCACAATTCTCTCAATTGAGACACAATTTCAGTCTGTTTTCCCGATGTGTATAATTTCGCTGGAAGAGCTAGCATTTGTGAGCTTTTTGCAATGGAACTACGTCGGTCGTTAGGAACGATTGCGCGTACTTAACTGTTGCAATAAAAACCGACAGTCTTGAAACAGCGGTCATGTGCTACAAAGACATTTCTGTTTGCCGTTTTTTGCACAACACTATAATACTACTATAATTGCCATTGGCCGATATCTTTTTACAGTACGATATGCATTAAAACTTTGATATTTTGAGCTTTAATAGCTTTTACAAATAAAAATGTAGTGTAATAAAGCGTTAAGCATAATTTCATATTTTTAACAATCGTTTTTCTAAAATATTTGCTCTTTTCTGTAAATATTGACTTATTAGATTCAAATAAATAAGTCATTCCAAATTAAAACTAATAATTTGAATTTCTACAAAGTTCTGTCAATAATTAAAGAAATAACACTATTCGACCGTGAAGAATACGTATTTTTAAATGAATTTCAGTACATAAATTGTGTTTGGATGATTGTAGAATGTAAATATATTCAATCCTTACACAATAATGATATTTTTTTTCCATACATACAAAAGCACTTTTGTAAGTATCAATATTTCTGAAAAAAAGGAAAGTTAATAAATTAATGACGTTTAAATTTTCCTGATTCACGAAAAGAAACGTACAAAATTCTTTCGTTTAATATAAACACAATGAATAAGTCAATTGTTTATACGTCTTTAAGTCAGTCTCTTGTTTGTTTCAACTGCTTTTTTTTAAATCTAATAACAAAAATCAGCCCATTTAGATTATCATTTCTAGGTCATTAAGCTCTCCAGATTTTAACCATAGACCGCTTTTCTCTAAACTCCATCATTTTTTTCTTATACTTACATATGTAGCAAATTTCTAAGTAGTATTCTTATTTCATATTTTAGAGATTATTGTGCGTTTTACAATTTGATTCCACTGTTCTTTAGACTATCCATATAATTCGACTTCGTTTTAACGCGAATTAATTTGAAAGCTATGTTTTTTTTAACTTACAGCAAGTAAGACAGCTTTCAACAAGGTTTGATGTTATTGTTATTTACTAAAACTACAAATCATGCACATTTTAGTGCACGAAAGTCAAACACTTATATAGCTCTTTTGCTACTTATAACAAACCTTCGTTGTGAACCATCAATTCTTTTAAGCTTTCTTTCTCAAAGTGTTATAATACAAAAACGGACATTCTCAAAAGTCAAAGCGAATATTGTGACACTTTATTCATTTGTACAATGTCCGCTCCAAAAATGATCCATATAGATATATAAAGTATACATATGCGCATTCCATGAATTCAATATATGGATTTCCGCAATGTAAAAATATTCCTTCAAAGATATTTTTTGCTACTAGAAGAATGAAATCTGCTTTAAAGCATATAGGAGACTATATTATACATTACATCAAATTCAATGAGAAATAAACTAATTAAAGTTAATAATGATTGAACTGTTTGAACACTTTTATACACATGTTTGAAATTCACTGCATAAAATATTATTTCAAACTTTTAACGCGTTAATTAACAAGTTCGACCTATTTTCTGAGCATGTTTTTTGACAAATCGATTTTCCAAAACAGTCCCTTCATAATATTTTTCGCGTTCCGCACGCTTTTTTACGAGCAGACTGGTACTAAAAATATCTATATTTAATCGTCACAGATAAATTTTCATTAAAGCTCTTAAAAAAACATTGAATTATCTTTATTTGAGGGGGGAGAATTATCCAAAAAAAGCTCACGTTTTTATAATACCCATAATCTCGAAAATACACAAAATATTGTCATACATAAATAAAAACTCGAATAAATGGCCTATGAAAAGTACACGAAAGAACAACTCAGTCACATAATTTGGATAGAAGCTTTTGATAACCTATTATATTATATAATTAAGATTTCTTATTGGTCAATAATTGGATTGGATCTTGTTTGAAACCCACACCAAAGCTTTGAACATATATTTTTTGGCATAAAGTTCTAAATCATCCGATTCTACTGGATTTCATACATGTATAATAATCAAAAAAATTCTATTGCTTTCTTATGTTCTGTTTTTTCAGCGCTCGCTTTTTCTTTGGTGCCTTATGTTAGGAAAATTTAAAGTATTTATAAGATAACTCTCTCTTTTACAAATATATTGTAATTCGTTTAGCTTTATATCTGAAAAATTTAGAAATTTATAAGCCCATATTGTAGCATATGTTAAATTTTAAGCTTTACCCATTTATGGATTGGATTCAATCTAGATTTATTTAAATATGATAAATAGAAGCTAGAATTGTGATTGTGTTTTTTTCTTTATATCATCAGTCGTAAACTTTTTGTAAAATTAATATATGTAAATATATTAAAAATTGAACAGATATATTTAAACTAAAATAACTCTTTACATAGTCTTCATTATTTTTATTAGCCTATATTGGTTATTTTTTACCGTAACTATATTAATTCTATACTATTGGACTAAATGATTGCAGTAGTTGGGTCTCCAAGTTAAATCAGCTTGGTCTGTACTAATTTGGCAAGTTGTAAAATGCTTATCAAATTTCTATTAGTATTTTAATATGTTGATTGAATACTCAAAGCTACAGAAGTCAGTTGAACTATTTGTCAAACTGGACTCTCATGACGATTTTAATTCTACAATGATAATCTAAGCCTTTCAAAAAAATGTTTTTTTTACAGCGAGCAAGCATGGCTGGATAAATAAGTTTAATGTTTATAGCGCCATGGTATATGCCCGCAACAGTATTAATAATACGACAATTAGTAGAAAATATACTGTTTAACTGTCTTAATATGGTCTCGTTAAACATTCAACATAGATTCGTACCGGTCGAGAACAAAATGATGATCAAATCTATTCATAATAAATCGGTTGAAAAGGAAAAACTTCTCTAATCGGTTCGACCTTCTATCGGATCGATCTGCCATTGCGTCTTGGTTTAAAAAATAATTTTTAAAGTTTTATAAGAAATGTCGCATTTTAAACCTTTAATTTAACCTTAAGTAAAACAGACAAAAAACTTAAAAGAAACAACCATATAAGAAGAAATTATCAAGTAAAGCTTAGTCTTTTTTTAATCAATAAATCTACCGCAAATTTTAGATTAAACATAAAGAGTCGAGTTTCTACTTTAAATAATAAAACAAATGCTTATAAGTTAAGACATTTTGTGGAAAATTTATGTTTGCTTTGTGAAAGAATAGCCTCGGTTGGAAAAATTAAAAACTAAAAATACACCACGAACAAAATTATTAAAATCACAAATACGTTTTCACGGTGAGAGATAAATATCCGTGTTTTCGGGGAGGCGTGTATACGCCAGTAATTGAAAAACAAAGAGGTAATAAAGTTTCACGGAAAATGGGACAAAAACGGTGTTTACCGCAAAAGCGAATTTAATTGAAAAGAATGGTACGCTTCTGCCCTGTGAGTAAGCACTTGTATTTGCTCAACAACAAAAAAATAACAATAACAAAAAAAAACCACGATCCGCCACTGTGCAATTACGCAAAATAAACAATTGCCTTTGTTTACGCGTTGTAAAGATAATAATTTTTAAATTTCTTTCTTTTAAGTATATTTCCTAAATAAAGATTTTCAATATTACTTCCAGCGTTGACACCTTTCAGCGGATTAAATATCTATCTATACCAACTGAAAATAAGTCAGTAAATCCTATTTTTACATAAATCAAGTAAAACATAACTAAATATAGATATTTTGCTCAGTCAAGTACACAAATAGATCAAAAAACATCAAATTGACGACGTTTTCAAATCTATTTTTTTTATTATTAAAAAACAGGTATTTTGTAACTGAATTTTATCACCATACCATTTATTTATTTATTTACTTAATACATGTTGTAATATCACAAATTATAAGTTTAATACATTGACAACA
>JAGVSQ010002328.1:0-25140 GCA_022683975.1 Rhyacophila evoluta | reverse complement strand
CCCGCATTCCCCGGATCGTTAGGCGCGCACGCTACCAACTACGCTACCGGGGAGATAATTATTTAATATAGTATTATATTAAACTAGTTATAAAGCGAAAGATTCAGCAACACCTGATACATGATATTTTTCATACAATTTAAATCATCTTGTGTTGATCACTGAACAATTTATTGTTTCATGCATCGCTCATGACAAAGAAATACCTCGTATATGCACATCAACACAAAAATAACTCTATTTAAGCGATATCATTCAATTGAAACTTATATTTTTATTGTCAACATTAAAAAAATATAATAACTTTAATAGTAATACAAAAAATATCTAAGATTTCACGAGTCGTTTTTATCTTTTGTAAAATTTGCGTCGTGTGATATATGTATAAAGAATTGCTCTAGCATAAACGATACGTATAAGGTTGTTGGTATGCATTTCCACTCTGCCAATTCAATAATTATTTTAGCTGCCTATGATTCAAAGTTTTCTCAAACTGTATTTTGAATAGTTTAATAATTCAGATGCTCCAAGGAAATAGTAATAGTGAATTTATATATATCTTTATTTATATATATATATATATTTATATATAGCTTATCTTTAAATACTAACTTAGTTGCTCAAACAAAAACTGTTACATCTGCGTAATAATACTTCACCTTTGATTATCAAAAATATTCACTGTCATATGACTACTGAGAAACAAAGTATATATTTTTATATGTAACAATACTGTGTAATACAGGATATCATTGCATTACCATAATTTTCTGCGGCCCTTTTGACATTTCAAAGTAACAATTATACTCAATATGTTCATTGCAAAATGTTATATGTCCGTATTATACAGCATTGTAAGTTCTATTCAATTAGCATGGCCCAGCGTCTTAAATATACATACATTTCGTATGTACATAGATAGGGTCTATTTTCATTTGCGAACGAATATGCAAATCGGAGATATTACATTATCTCCGAATGATATTACAGCATAATGTATTTTAATTTGTCAGCCATACGAATGCGTTTAAAACGAGTGTTTCTCTAGAATATGATGATGAATGTCTTGCTTTTATCTTGAAACATTTCTTTGAATAATACTTATTTTACCTTGTATGCTTTTTAATATTATAACAGTGCATTTGTAAGCGGGATATACAATTATAACATTAATCTTCATATTATTAATTTTACTGATCATATAAAATTTACCTCATAGCTTTTTGCATCAAATCGTGATAATTTATAAAAAAAGCATTTACTATTTTCAGTCTATAACTAAGCAATTTGAGATAAAGTAAATAAGATCTGTGTGCGAGAATTTTCGAGCTATTTATTTAACTTATTGAGTACAAAATATTTAATACTTTTTTTTATTATTGTTATTTTTTATCATGTAATCTATCTGTCAGGCAATCTGAAAGGGATTGCAAATTTTGAGAAAATGAAAAAATTCGGAATTCGTATTTCAATATTTACCGAATTCAAAATATCTGATTTTTTCGAAATTCGGAAATATTCTGGATTTTTTTTGAACTGGATGAAAAACTAGAGGTTTTCGGTTCTCTCTTTTTTCTTAAGAATCTTACTTTGTACATTCTTGGTCATAATTTCCACTTTTGGGCTTAATGGGACGTGAAAATTTGAAATTCATAAACGTGTGTATAACTCTTCTCACTCGCCTTACAATAAAATCAATGTAAGTAAATTAATATAGTGTTTTTTCTTTATTTTCAGGCTGTGCATTTGTAAAATTCAGTTCTCATCAAGAAGCGCAGGCAGCAATCAATACTCTGCACGGGAGTCAGACTATGCCGGTAAGTCAAAACCATTCTTTCAACAAAATGACTCTTCTTCAATACTTCCGATCCACAAACAAATCAATATAACCTACAATAAGAAAACAGGATTATTTTTCATCTCAATCCATACTTTCTCTTTAAATGGAGAATTTTTACACTACGTATCTAATAATATCTGTCCCCAGCCAGTACTTTTTTACGTTCTTCGAAGTTATATTAGAATACCGTAACTTCTCAGTATAAATGCTGTAGACATTATTTTCTTTTTTTGACATCGAACGAGACGAGATTGCTTTAAAATTCGACTGGTTTGAATAATAGGGATTTGAGCTTAAAATTCTTTTGTCTAGCGTCGCAGCATCTCTCTAAAGTGTGTGAGTGTTGTAATGAGTCTACTCTGTTATTTAATCATTGCGAATAAAGTCATACCAGCGTATCTCTATGATCCATCTCAAAATCAAACAATACGTAGCCTAAAACTCATAGGACCAACCAATCACGACTATTAGATTAATTTAAGCTTGCTTAAAAAAATACATATTTTATCAACAACATCCTTCCTATCACACGTTTTGTTTAAAACCTTGTCAATATTAATTTAGATATTTTGTCATATATCACAAACTACGTCCTAAGTAAACATGTGGTAAATCAATCAATTTTAATGAAATCGTGTACATCCACTTTTTTTCTTTGATTGTATTGAAATGTAAGAGCTTTTCTTGGCGTTTTTTTTTCAAAGCATTTAAAATTATTGTCGTTATTATTTTCTATATTGATTCCAGTTGAATATTTTATTTTAAAAACAATAGAAATGCCAAACGTAATAATATTATATTTTACCTTTGTAAATTAAATTGACGAAAAATCACAATAAAAACATGATATTCTAGTTTTATTGTATAAAAAAACTGGAACAACGAAAACAAAATTAGCAGTAAAATAATATAACGCAAAATTAGGGGACGGGCAGTGAAAGCAAGTAACTGTGTTTATTTATTTTCAAATTTCTCGTCGGTCCCGGCTTGAGCGACGGAAAAATAAAATTATTATTATCATCGTAAAATAAATTGGCGAGAGAAAAAGAGAGAGAGACAGAGAGGGAAAAATCCCACGCACCGGAGTCTGTGGGGAAAAGTTAATTTTCTATCATCATCATTATGCCCTTTCAGAGTTTGGCGGGCCGCCAGGAAAAATTCGCAGCTAGCCTATTCACGTCCATTACTTATACGCGACCCGAACTTGTTTATTTTTCTACACTGTAAACGTTTGTCATCGTCCGAAAATATCACATTAATTTTATTGCAGTATCCTTCTACCCCCATTCAAACTCGTCGCTGAAAATATGAATAAAAAACACATAATAAATGAATTCTCCATGCATTTCTTTTGTTCACAAATTCTTAAGCTTAAATTGATTGTGTTGACAATGTACATATTTAAATATACGTAAAAAATTACCTAGTGTTCATTTAATACATATGTATCTCATAATTCTATAAAACTTAAATTCCACAAATAGTATAACATAACAACAGCAGTTTGTCACAATTCTATATTGTCACGTTACCTATAGTAACAATTGAATATATCTTTACCTAGTAGTGAGCTTGTAGATTCTCAAGAATTATTGTATCACATCTACATAAATATTAAATTACGTAGAAGTATGTTGTGCACTCTATAATTTAAATATAATACAACAATACTTCGCATGTTTTTTAAGATAAATATTTTCGTCTACATCGGAAACTTTTTCAGTACAATTCTCTGTTTGATATTTCTGTTTATTATAATTAGATAATACGTGTATATCTGTTACAACGTTACATCTACAGTTTTTAAAGTATTTATCATCATGTATCGTATGGCAATTTTAAGTTCAATTAACATAAATTATTATTAATTACTTATTAAATGAATATTATTAATCATTATTATGAGATGTATGTAAATATAAAATATCTACCTTTATGTTTATCTAACATGTTTCAATCAATCGTCTAAAATTGTAACTTATTGATTTACAGAATATTTTACTTCTAATTCAGAAGATAACTAATTTGGAATCTTTATTAATTTTCAAAGAAAAATAATTTAGCAGATATAACAAAAATATTGATTACATATTATCACAAACACTTTATTTATCAGCATAGTAATACATGCATTATTTCGTTTATGAATACATAAACAAACTATGCTTTTTTTTATTTCTTTTCATAAATAATACTAAGTGCAAAAATTATTGATTTAATTGAACAGATCCCATAGTACAAGTGACTAGAACACGTATTTATCGACTGAATATTTCACGGAATATTTTATATGTTACTACATTTTATTTCACCTTTTTCAGTATTCAAAAATTTTTCACAGTGTAGCGCAAATTATTATGTGGCTATATAAAATTCGGCTTAAATCGCAAATAATATCATCGATTTGGTCAAAATTGATAGTTGTCTTTATCGGCAAGCTCCGCAAGTATCAAGAATCAATTTGCCCTCTATTTGTCCTAGCTTTATATTCTTCTTTCTCCGTGGAAAATTCACGGCGTCATAATTCGGTGCTAGTGTGAGAAGGGCGCGCTATTCTCATTCCGGCCATTCCAGACCCAGACGTAAACCATTCAGGTTTTGGTTCGACAAAGAAAGTTGCGACACCGCCACAGCGCATTCAACTAATGATGTTTTCGTTCGCGTACCCACCTTCTTTCTATTCACCTCACGGCCATGTTCGAAATAATTCGTCTCCGAAAAATGTGTCTTCTTTTTGTTTATTTACAAATAATGCAACTTATTTATGTAATTAATATAATTCAATAGTATGAATACTCGTCAGAGTAATTAATATTACGTATATATATCTAATTACAAAATTGTTTAAATGATTTACGCAAACGATAATATCACTCAAACACTTGAAGTATATTATAACCTGCAAAATTTTATATAAAACCATTGTTTCGCTATTTACTTCTAGTTGACCTTTCCATAATATGGAACGTGACCTAATGAAAATGTTCAATCAATTTCTTCACGTAATATATGTGGATAAAATTTATGAGATATCACTAAATATAATATTGCCAACCTGGCAGCTGAGAGTTTGTGTTACGTCCTTCGGGATCAAAGTTTGCGAGTTCGAATCTCACAGCTGCCAGGTTTTAAAAAATAGATGCAGTACTCGATGACCATTTGGATAAGCCATCGGCTGATGAATTCTCATGAGTAAAAATCTGTCAAGGCATATTTTTACATGTTTCATTTTTGGAGCGGACGTGATTTTATATTTACAGAATACTTCAATACTATGGTTTAAATTAAATTTTTTGAGCAATTTAAAATGCCATAAAGGGGCACAATATAGAAAGAGTCTACTGAATTCATGATTCACGAGTTTATTAAAGGCGTTTGCTGTCAGGCCAATAGAACGTATTTTATATATTAATAATCCCGGAAGATATATTTACAATTTTTTCAATTTACATATAACTAATATTCAGAATGAAAATAGAGAGAAATACCGATATAAAAGTTCTAAATATGGTTTCTAAAGATACCGCTTATTGATAACATTAAAGTACAAATATCGATTTGTTTATTATATTTATAATATATTGAATATTGTTTTTTAAGTTCGCTGTAAAAAAATTATCGGAATCTACATTTACAGATGAACAGTCTTATAATTAATAACCTCGAAGGGACAAATTGTAACTACAGATCCCCTTCAGGCAACCCTTGCGTTCTCTTTTCGATCCCTTCGTCCCTCAAAACAACCCCTCAGGGGTGCACAAACTACCTACACAACGTAGTTACGGTGTCACGCTTTTGTAATGGAAATCTGCGAGTGTATAAAGTTTCTTATTTTTCTCAGGCGGACTTTCTCCTATTCGTGTCTGTATTTTTCTTCGTTTAATCTTATTTATGTTGGCGTATGGCTCTGTTTTGTGAAAACGTGGATACTCTCCCTCGAAAAATATTTTTTAAAGTATCGCCATGGTGCTTCGTACGTATTTTATGCGAATAAAAATGTATCTGTGCGTTCAAAGTTTTCGAAAAAGATTTGCAAGAGCATTTTTCATATTCAAAACAAAGCGTGAGTATGTATTATGTTCAAAGTGAATTATTACACTTTCAAATTGTTTTCTTTTGAATAATTTATATATTTCAAGATAATCCCACATAAGTATTCATAAAATACTCCGCTTTATTGTAAAATTTTCCCCTTGTTTGAACATAATTATCCAATTCGTTTTATGATATCTTTTTCATTTGTTCCGTTAAACAAAAAGTTTAAATTGTAGCATTAATGGGAATTATTGTGAATTTTAAAATATAGACACAAACATAATAAAATAACTTTTAGACACTCAAGCACACGATGTGTCCGGGAAAAAAATTACTTAACCAAGTCATTACTTTATCACCTAACCTAACTTTTTCAACATAAATAATTAAAAATAAAAACAATATACTCTATTTAAAAACGTTGCTTAAATTTAAAATTTAAAATATTATGTTTGACTCAAAATCGGATGAAATATTTATGCCTTCAGACAATATATCATCATTTTCTAATAAATGTTTCATACTTTAGTAACTACAGTTTTTATTTATAGCCACAGTATATCTATATGATTGTCGGTATTTATTTCCACATATTGGTAATTTTAATTTCTAAATAATTATACCAGTTGTATAGCTCAGAAGTTTTAAAGAAACATAGTGAACTTTATGTCATATATATGTATGGTGGCATTATCTTTAAATATTAATAGAGGCACCTAAATTAAAACTTTTATATTTTTTTTATGATGTTTTGTCATCTATATCTTTTACTATTACATTTACATAATAGAATATAATGAACAAGTATTACATATACTGTCATTTCTATATCGGGTTAATACTTTTTTTTTTTATTTCTTCATTCCGTTAAATATATATTATCGGTCAAATATTCTACAAAATATAACGTAAACTGTTGACTGTGTACAATAGATTATCACGGGAATATCAAAAAATCCGTGAAATGTTTGCTTAGCATTTTTCGTGGGCATTAAAACAGCGCGAACGACAAGCTAAAGCAATCTATTATAAATGATCGTCTCCTCTTTCGACTGAATTATATACCGAGAGTTACGTCGAAGGATAATCCATAGCGCCTGTGACCCATTTCCAATTTTCATTTCCAAATGCTTGCCTGTCATCTGAACATCTCTTGGAAACTTGACACGTATATATTTGTGACAGCAAAAGGGAGAGGGCGAGGCGCCTAACAAGGGATGGGATTAATGTCAGGGTAATAATGGCAAATTATCCTTTCGAACATAGAAAGAAAAACTATTGGAATTTCCTTGAAAAACTTTTATCTTTACTTATATGAAAAAAAAGAAATTGTATCCTATAATCATATCATACATTTGTATAACAGACATATATATACCGTTACTTCTACTTTTAGTTTCTATCAACACACGTCTGTCTTTCTTGAGTAATAAAAATGTCTCAACAAACGATACAGGTCTTTAGATAAAACTGCCTTAATATTTTAGTAAGTATATTTGCGAGTAACATTGTATTGCCTAACTAAACGTCAGTTGTAGGTTTTTCACTAAACCAAAACTTGTTGATTACAATTCATTTAACTCTCCAATCAAGAAATTACATTATATTTTAATAAAGAAATAATTTCTTTTATGTAACAATATTTAACATAACTCTTACCTGTCTCACATGTTTGAAACACGCCAACCACATATCGTGGACAGTATTTTATCATATTATATTATTAATAGCAGTATTTAAAATTTAAAGTTACATTCATTCAGTGCAATGTAAACAACAAACAAGACATCTCAAAGCTGCATATTATATAATTAACTTTCATCCGTCATTATTATATTTCACATGTTAATGGCCTAAAGTGAAATCCATTTCAGAAAATTTTATAGAAGAGTTTAAAAACTGATTATTTTGCTATTTGTTTTTGAGATTAATTTAATTATAATAATAACACATTTTAAACGTTTTATTCGTAATGCTAAAAGACATACTATTAATATCTGGATACAAATTAATAGAGTTGTATATTGCACAGTGTAAGTCTCATATCCGAATGAAGTTCTCAAATTTTTATGGGACGTCTTTTCAATATTTTTAAGTAACTTTAAATTGTCAAATTGATATGAAACATGTATAATTTAATACTATGTTTCAACAAGATGGTATGACTATTTTTTTTCATCAAAAAGTGTACTTTTTCCATTAACTTTGCACTTTAAGATTAAGATATTGGTCCATTATAATATATATTAGTGAAAACATACTAATAAATCGTATTTTACGGTAGTAGAATAATTACCCCCGGACAAAATTCCCTTCAATCTAAAAATATTTCGGGGTTCAAGATTAGATCCTCAAATAGTATTTATGTTTAAACTTTTTGTACCTTTAAAATAGTAATATTTTTTCTAATGGCATATAGACTAGTTGAGGCCCTGTTTGGAAAGTTGCGTATATATAAGTACCTAACTCCAGAATTACAGCCTTTATGCTTGGAGGTGTGCGTACGTCTATACAGGTTCGTTCAATATAGCAGAATGTCATTTTTAATCAACGGACTTTGAAAGAAAATATTGAACGGATTTGCTTTGTTTGATGTTCTCAAATTATTCTTGCGAACGTTATTTCTTTGACAGAACAGTTTCGACAGTCAGAAGTTTTATATTTAGGTATATTATTATTATAACCTGTAAACAATTACCAAGTTAGTTTGCTGGAGTATTCATTTATTCTTTGAACAGTTTTATTTTATTTCGACGTTATGATTTTCAGATTAAATATGTACTCAACTTTACCGATTTATAAATATTTTGAAATAGTCAATTGTTTTTATATACCAGTGGAGCTGAGGACAAATGATTCTTCAGATTCAGATAATTTTTCACGAGAAAGCCGTGGTACCACTTGTTTTGTATATTTGGATGTACTTAATTCAACAAAATAATCAAACGTAATCATACTTTTATTGTATCATGCTCCTTTTTTGTAATTATCTACAATTTTTTTTCTGTAAATCTATTGTTTTCGAGAGCGATTGCTGCAGATTCAAATCCGGTGACTTCTTCTTAAAATTTAAAATGTAGCTCGGTTCTCACTTGAATAAAAAATGTCCCCATAATAAATTGTCGTGAAACATTTATCAGGATAAACCTAAAAATATTTGTTCCTCTTTAACATCTAGTGAGTGTTAAATTTATAAGTATCGTAAAGAGCAAGAATCCACATGATTCAATTTATTTTTAAATTGATATAAATTCAAACACTATCTTCAATGAAAATCATATATATATTAATAATGCGTTTGTATTTAATACCTGACAATATATTTTACACCCGTATTATTGTTCGACTCCAAGTGAGAAAAATGATCTGTAATTTTTAATTGTGTTTTTAAACGTACTTTTATAAATGAATGCATTATTGTTTTCATTTAATGGATTAAATATGTTTTTATTCCGTTGACTACTGATTGTCATAATGATTTATATATTATATTTGTCTGGAATATTGTCAATAATTTTAGATGATGATGGTACGACAGTTTCGATCAATACTGAATATTTTTTACATCTCATTGAGCATTTTTGATGTCAACTGATTCGTTCAAATACACGGAGCAAATTTTTACAAAATTTACCATATCATATGACAATTTGCGAGACGGAGAATAAAGAATTTCAATCGTCTTTGAATATCTTTACTCGGCGTTTCTTCTGCAAAACTAAAGCATTCCACTCTGTCGAAGAAACGACGAAGCTTACAAAGTAAGATAATTTACAAAACAAATATCTTAAAATAATTTCGGTTTGAAGGCGCTTTTAGGGAAACATCCGCGGTCTAATTAGATGAGAGAAGAGGTATTTTCAATTATTCTTCCATTTTCTTTGTGCTGGAAAGGCACGCGCCTGAAATTTCCCGTAGCAACCAGCTAAGCCCCAGTTTCATCAAACGCAATTATGTCATTCTATGCGTTAGAGCTGTATTCAGAGTTTTGCTTGTTTCGAAATATCTTTCACGTTTAGTTTTCTCAATTATTATGTTCGACGAAGTAATAAGCCGTCAAAGGAATACGAGTATATGGATTACTTCTGCTAAAATATTATAAATCAAAGATGAGACTTATATTCTAACGCATTATATATATATATATCACTCATATAATTATAACCATTTCAACATCAATTAAACCAAAATAATATGTTATAGAATATTACCAATATTCATACTTCATCAATTGTCACATTTAAATTTATATATTAAATGCTCTCATATCACATTCGTTAAAAAATAGTTTGTACGAGTATATTAAACAACTAATAATGAGAAAATTACCTACATTATTTGCTTATACAAATAATATTTAAGAAACCTAATTTAATTTTGTAATAGATAAATAATTAAGCTTTACAGTAAATTATTTCCAACCATTTCCGCTCCAAATATGGCGCATTTTAATCTCTACAGAATGGAGATGTATTCAGACATAATATCGTCAACCAATCGTTCAACTAGTCAACTAATTAGCATCTAGTCTATCTACATTCAAAAACTCTTTTACAGCCGTGGAGCTTGAATGCATGACTTTTAGCGTCGTTAACTACACGCCTACAAATTTGCCACCAGAGCAATGATAACTTATTCCAGTAACCACAAAAAACTTGTTTATATCCATTTCATTTTCATTAAATTTTAATAAACTTTACACACTTCTATAAGTTTACTATATTTATTTTTGTTCACATCATTTATATTTTAATATTGCTTGTAATAATATACTTATAAGCAAAACTAAAGTATAATATATTTTTGATTAAAAGCGACATCAATTATTAAAACGAAAATTAAATATGATATACTAAAAGTAAACTGAGGTTTCTTTAATGACAGTCATTAGTTTTACTTAACAATAAATAATATGTATAATATTTTTTAATCAGTGAATCTTTTTTTTTCATTTTTCTCAATAAAGAAATATGTTTATGGCTACACGCATCGAAAAAACAGACAACCGTAATTGATTTTGTAGCAAACAGTTTTTTACTGTGTCAGTTTACTAATGATTATTTATTAATCACTGTCATAATACTTGGGCAAGCGTCCTATACTATTATTAGGCTTCTTTGAACTTTATGCGCTCGCCTTGAAAGCCTTTTTGTAACCTATTATATATACGCTCATTATATTTCAGGGTATAATCGTTTCATTAATACAGAACCCTTCCCGTTTCTTTGTGCTTTAAATTTATTGACAGTATCGATTTTAACAAAGTTCTATTTTTCACTTTATTTTTTCAGTCTTCAATATTGTTTGTGTGATAAATCAGTGTTAGATTTCTATACGTATACATAGTTGATTTTCAGTGCATTTAGTTACTTTGATGGACGAACTGATGATCGCATGTCCTTTTAAAAAATCTTGAAGCTACATAAAAGTTCAAAGTACCATCAATGGAGTCCGATGCCTTGAGTAATTAATTAACAATTTATTATTGGGTTAAAGCAATTCTAACAGTCTATGTGTTTACGTTAGATATCTATGTAATCCACACTCAATGGGGACGCGGATAAATATAAAATATAAAAATATTTCTCTCTTTCATCACCTTACATCATGCGAATTCTAGATTTTATATCACTTTTTATATGCAATGTTCGCTCCTAAAGTGGAGCATATGGAGCTACACAGTGTGAAGATATCCATTCCGAAAGTGGAGTATAAGGATCTCTGCAAAGTGAAGACGTCTTCACAGATTATTTTTCATGACAATCATTTGTCAGACATTCTATTCTATTCTAGCAACTACGCTAACCGGTGAGACAAATATATATGTAAGAAGTATATATTTTATCACTACCGCTATACACCTCAATAAACATTCTGCTATATAATTGATTTTCTTGATAGTGCATAGCTCAAAAGCGTTTTAAATTTAAAATTTGGTATTTTTATATGGTATGTCTAAGAAATCACTTCTATATTAAGATAGAAGTGATTTCTTATTCATTTGATAGATTTTTACAACTAATGTTTTCAAACATGTATAAATGTGGTGAATAACTACTTTTTACAGTTTAATTCAACTTTTGGGATTAAATATAATATATAGACTAAATAAATTAGTTTTAAAAGTTTAAGATTCTCGATGCGTTTGTCCTTGGATGACATTAGTCGCGGTCTGCGATCGCGAGCAGTTTTCGCAGGCGACGGCGAGCCGAGTTGCAAGCCAGCGTCGATTGCCGCGGCGACGTCGACGACACCCAGCGCTAACCGAATGGTCTGTTATCTTTGATGACGCCATAAGGCGCACCTGCGTCGGACACGGGGGACAGCTTATAACTTGTTTTAGACGGCGAAATTACACCAGGAGTATAAACACCGACGGTTTATTATTGAAATGTGTACAGCCGCGCCGGGCCGAGGAGATCCAAGTTTTAAACACTGCTGTTTTAACTGCGACAATTAAGAAAATATTAAATAAGAACTTCTACACTACAATTAAAGTTACCTAAGTATATGTCTAAATAAAACGGATATTTGAATCTTAGTTATTTTCCGGCCTATACGTGGGAGAATGTATATGTATTTCCAATTATCTCATTAAAAATTTAAACTATAAAAATCGCACTAAGAATTAGTCATAAATATACGTATGCTAGAACAATGTGATCAGAGTTTTAAGAATATATTCGTAGTTTACGTATAATTATAAGTATAATTTCTGAATGGACTCAATGTAACTTACGTCATAATATAGTGTAATGAGTGTAGAAATGTAAATAAAAAATTGCATATCCAAGTAAATAGAATTTATTGGTGTGGCTTATTATAAATTTATTTTCCTTAACGAAAAGTTTATTTTTATTAAGTTATTCTTAACTTATGATTTTTAATTATTAATATGTTCCATAATTCTGTTTATAAACCATTTTAGCAAAATAAAATTTATTTCGCATAATTCAAATATTACTTTACGTATTGTTCCAAAGAACCGGTATAGCATTACCGAGAGTCTAGCGTCCTTTGACTAAATGAACAATTTATCCAAAAGCGTTTACAAATCGTGCACATGTGATGAAATTTGGATTAATCCGAAAAGGGACAGTGAATAGAGCTCGTCGCTTAATCCGTTTATTTCGCCCGTTTGTCACATATTCGCTGGAGGAGCAGGGTAAGAAGACGAAGATGGCTATCAAAGAGCGTAAGTTTATAAATGGAACTCAGTGGGCTTTATTGCCTCCACCTTGGGCCCGTTTCTTTGTCTTCAAGTTCAATTTCAACTCGGAGAAAAGCGACACTAAGTTATTAAGTAGTTTTAAATGGTCTCTCAGTCGGGCGCCGCCATGGCACTTAGTTGCTTACTTTCCTTCGCGCCAGGTAGATGTTATTAAAAGTGCGCATTTCTTCTGACACTATCACTTTTATTCAGAAGGCAAACTTTCAGATTCGCCAGGACGTGAATAGAAAAAAAGCTTCCCTGCGAATGGGGAGGTGTCTTTTCAATTCATTCTCCTGCAAATGATTGCGGGGGACTTCATTCGCCCGCCGCTCTGTCTACGATTTTATTTTCGCCACAATCAAAGCTGATTTGTTTAAGCCTTCGAGAGATTTTTCTCTCGAATTGTGAATTATACTATTGCCACCATTTTGGTCTAAATGTGATAACCATCACAAAGGATAAGTTTCAAATATACACTTTTATCTCATTGTTCGAAAACTTCACATGAAAAAGTCACTGAAAATATAATAAAAACTATACACGTTACTGCGTACATATATAAATAATACAAATAATAGATACAGACGTGTATTTTTACTCCATAAATAACCATTATTTATTTTATACAGTGCCAATGTAACAGATTTTTTCGGAATTGATCATAAATTCACAGTCAACTCTTCCGATTTTATACCTGTATCTAAAAATGAATTAAAATATTTCATCAATGTTTTGACCATAGTGCTTAAAGCGCATAGAATAGAAAGAAAAATAAATAATGCTTTATAGTGAGACAGACAAAAATGACAAAATATTTTTGAAATTCACTACATCTTTTTAAGAAATTGTAATACATATAACAATTTTCTCTCGTTATTCTCTAATTATACCAATAAACTATACTTAATTAATTCAACTTTTTCATTACTATAAATTACGAATTCGTTTTAAAAAAACACAACAAATCCTGGTCGTAAATAAAGGTTTTTTTTAAAACACTTTTTTGTCAATATTCCCCAAATATAAAAGAAATGATGAGGCTCTAATATAGGATAATATCATTGATAATAAGTATTACAAAATAATCAGGTGTATTATTTTGAGTATTAATATGGTATCTAACGTATGCAATATTTTTTTCTGCTTGCTTAATATTTTGACTTGGCATTATCATTCTCAAATAAACTATGGTAATGGTATTCGCAAAGTTTTTTGTATCCTAAAGCAGACAGAAGAGTTGCGCTTCTGGATATTAGGATCGCAGTAACAGCTATGTTTCCTACCACTTCATTTTCATAAAATAACAACAGCTAATTAGCTTACGAGTTGAATTTTAAATCTCCCATCTACCTACCGTCAAAAGTTTATCGTTCATCACCGGTTCTGCGAAATAATAATAATTTAAACCGAGAAAAGTACAGCCCGAAACGAAATATTCCACACAAATAATAAAACTAACTCATCATTGATGGAGAATCATTTCATAATCTCAACATTCAAAACTTTTAACGTTTCCTTTGAAACATATACTTTGACACAAGAAACGCGAAATGCCTTTCAAATTTATACAGCTATTTTTAATCAACTAAATTTTCAATGTGTTTTTATTAATTATATATTAAAACATATTATCTTACTGTTAATATAAAAACTGTTTAAAAAATATTGTTTCACCACCTTGTTTCGATTCATTAGATCATATGGATTTTCATAATATGATGTATATTTACAGATGTTTTTCGTAATAATTGACTATTGTTTAATTAAGCCCTGCATCTCTGAATGTTTAAATATTTATATTCAACTTTGAGAGTCGAGTCCGCCATCTTGAGCACCGATGCATTCGACCCGCATACCACTTGGCCACCATAGTGACATTACGTTTATAGTATATGTGTGGAAAATAATCTACTTTCATTTCGACCGGTCAGAAAACAATGGCCGATGAATACATTTCCTATTGTTCAAAATTTTACTAAATAGGCAATTTGACTAATTGAATATAACATTATTCTTTAAAAAATAAAAAATAATATAGCAGAGGAATATTTAATTTCAAATTATTTTGTATTTTTTGAAGAACCTGGTAATGTTGAGATACGTCAAGAGAGAATACTCTACGAACGACGGTAGTGCTGTATATAGACGATGACCCCTTGCGCGCGGGACTCGCAAAACAAACACGAACCCCAGTCCGCGCTAATGCCTGCGTCAACATAAATCTGCATACCATTTAGATTTTTTCTTTACCAGCGCACCTCTGGGTGATTTCTATAAAGATTCGGTTAAATTTTCATCGTAAATTTAATAAATTTGTTGTGAGGCTTTTGATAGAATAATAAAATAATAATTTATTATATTTTATATTATAAATAAAATAATAAATAACCAGTGATACTTTATTCAACAAATATTGGATATCTAAGTTACTTTATCAATACTTCATGGTTCAAAACAGCTCACTTAATTCAAATTGAATTATTATACATTAAAATACGTCATAGTCGATGTGAGTAAATATGTAAAACCACGTTTTTAAACAATAATTTTTATTTAAAAAAGACAATATTATCATTTTTTCAACGCATTATCTGATTATTTGATGACATTTTTAGCACCCAAAATTAAACATTGTGGATTTACAATAAAATTAACTAACAAATTAATCGCAACACGAAATGAGAGTATATTCTTTATAAAGATTACAAATTACGTAGTACAGATTTGTTTAAATTTATTTTAACATCTTTATATCTCGTAGATACACGAAAATATTACCTAAATAAAAAGAGTCCGCTGTAATTTGATTTTTTCTTCGATAGTTATTTCTCGCCGCGCAGTGTCTTATGAAATATTAATTTTTGTTTATGATGACGAGATACGAAAGTGTTGAAGCTCTTCTATATCCCAAATTTAATACTGACAGCGCATGCGCCCGGTCTTTGTTTTCATACGCGCGGAATATATTTTAAATATTCATCTCTTTTCAGTTTGCGAAATTATTGAAGCGTTCGCATTTTGTTTTTCTTGTTATTTTACCCGATAAATTGCACGCTCGAAAAGTTTTACACAAAAATTTCACCTGCTTGTAGGTACGTCAAATTTTACTGACTCTGGAAGGTTATTTTTTTTTTGTTCGCGAAACTTTTTGTAAAATAAGTTCGCACCTTTCCCGCCAAAAACCGAAAGTTCGTCAATTTGGTTGAGAAATCAATCATTATTATGTAATATGTAAACCTCCTTTTCCAGTTTAAACATCACTACTTTGATACATATATAATATTTTAAACTGTAAAATATGTTTACCAAATTTTCCATGTTTTATTAAATTTAGTCTTTCTTTTGTGGCTTGAACATATTGATATGTTGAAAACCTTCATTTATTGAAGCTTATGATAAACAATACTTCATGTATCACAGGATACAAAATTTATACGAGCTTAAAAAACTCCATATTTTTTATTTTATTATAATATTATATTTAATCAAATTTTAGTAGTGAAATTACAAAGATATTTCTTCCGAATTCATTGTAAATACTTTAACTTTAAATCATTTTGCATGTGAGGACTGCGTTGGTTTTACCTTTGGATATAAATCTGCGTAATTTTCGGGGAGCCAAAACTCATGGCGGTCGCATCGCCGTTGATTTGCATAGAATAACAATTGCCGAGTGATTTCCTTCTTCCCCTGCAGCGGGTTTTCACCGCGCAAAACTGCCGGCAATATATCTTGGAAACTTTCAAAAACCGGCATCTTTTTTGGTTTATCAATAACTTTCGGAGAAATGGTTAGGGAGTGCGGAAAACTTACCTGCCGAACTTTTGGAAGAATACATTTCTTGCAGAATCCACGTTAGATGCTTTTGCGAATCTCTATTGGGATCGTCTGAATAATTATTGGAGTTTTATTAAGTTGCGAAAGTTTTTCGCGAATCGAATATATGAATTGAAATTATTGCTAACGCCTGGGTAGATATATATATTGGCGATAAAAATATTGAAAAATTACTTCAGCATATGGAAAATCACTATTTCCGCTTAAAAATTGAGTATACGGGCCATTACAATGAAAAGTCTTCTTATAGAAATTGGTTTATAGCCGTTCTTGTGCTCTTGAGAGTATAAACTGAATTCAAATTTACATATAAAATAATTTAAATGAAACAGTTATTCTCTCTATCGATATATATATTATATTATACATTAGAGTTTGACTACGTTATGTCAAATTAATGTAACTACACAAGTCATGTTTTTGGGAACGAAAGAAAAACACATTTTCTTAGATATTTATTATTTAATAAAAACAACACTTTAAGTAACAAATTATCGTCCGTTGCTACTTTATTTTATTGTGATATTTTATGTAATCATACAATATGACAGTGTTGCATCATTTTGCTACTAAGCAGTTGACGTAATATTATAATTACATATGTATATATCGTAAATTGTCATGTCATTATTTTAGTTTAACTAAAATAATCAATAAAACTAACTAATTCCAATTAAAATAACTATCACACCTTTCGTAATATCTCAAATAAGTATCTTTGCCGAGATATTTATTTTTTATTATATCAGTCACAAGGTACATATAGTTTTTTCTTATACAATTTATACACTTTCTATGCGGTGCTCGTGGAATTTATCTTCCATTTTCATAGTTCATGCTATTGGTTTATCCTATTCCACTAAATATAATATCATATCCTGTAGACCAGTCGTCGTAAATCAAAACATTTTTATTCTAAGTATTTTAGAATGCATTATTTTTGTTTGTTCTTGAGGTTATATGAATAATATCGATTGAATACATTTGAATAAAATCATATTTGAAAACTTTACAGATAAAGTTTTATAGTTGTTTACTTGAAATATCTCAGTCAAAGGACATGATGAATTAGTTTGCTTAAATACTGCACGGATATCCGTTTTGTGTCCGACAATGAAAACAACGCGAATGCGTATTATTTATCATTGATATTATGTATTGTAATTGTGTTTGAATAATATTAATTTATAGCTTTCGAAATGAAATTTTAATAATCCCACCAGAGCTTTTTGATTGTACTCCCGTTTTGTATCTCAGAAATTTGCATGATTTCTTCCCTTGGAACGTTTGATTTATTTACGGGTAGCAAATAGAGCAGTTAAATTTAAACAGAAGAACGTTGGTCGGAATAAGTTTGACCGGAAAGTAAAACAGAGAACGATAACAAATTTAATATTAAAGCATAAGAGTTTTCAAATAAAATATTACAAAAGTGAAAAGCAAATCGTAATAATATTATTGCTTTTCAACAAAGAACAAAGGAATGAACGCTAAAAACAAACAAATGCTAAGTCCACCTCTGGCTTATAAAGGTGTACCATTAGTCATTCCTGGTGTCTTAAATAAATATATAAATCAACTCGTGTGAATAATTAGATAAATTATACGCACATTTAAAAAGGTTTTGTTGGTATAATCATATCATTTATTCATACCCATTAGAATGTTCTTTTTTTATTTCATTAAAAAGTTTTAATATGTTTCAAGAAATATAGCTTTTAAAGAAATCTCATTTAACTTTCATTCCAACTTGAACTACAACATACATATAAGTGTGCTTAACAACATTCAATTACGCATCCGACAATGTGTACTGAATATTTTATAATATGATAACAATTTATAATAATTTTCATTCTTCAAAGAATTACTAAAGAATCTATCCAGCACTTTAGGATTATTCAAAAATCCTTCACCATCATCTATAATTTGTTGTCATTTCTGAGTCTTAGAAATGATGTAGTGTAAATCCGTATATAAAATCTTATCACTTCTTGAAAAAAACTAGTGAGAAATTCCGTCTCACTTCAATAGTCGTAGTATTCATAGTCTAGATAGAATCGAATGTAATTCTAAGCAATGTTTGAAAACATACATAGAAACATATTTAATTTTAGATATTGAGTTTTTACCTTAAAGCTCTTTCACTTGTTAAGTGTTCAATTACAAGAGAGCTTTGCCATGCCTTTGTATGTTAATATTGGGGTAAAATAATTCCATAATGGCTTTATATTTGCTTAGTGTCAACTGCCCCATTAATGCCTTCGTTAAGTTGTTCCATTTAGAACCTTAATATCACCAAAAATATACAGCCTAATTATAATATGCAACATATATCTAAAATTTAAAAGCGCTTTATTTTTTATGTCAAACATTCTTGTTATAGCAGCGTTTCAGTAAAGTAAAAAAATGCGTGATAACTGTACATTCAAAACCACCAACATTAATTCTATTGAATGCATTTATAATTCATTCGATTTTAATTTTTAATTACTCAAATGGATTATAGGTATACATTTCGTTTTTTTAATTGTAGTGTTTTAATGCGTTCTTATTACAATTAATCATTTCATGTTTCGTGGGAGAAGTTTCGTCCTTAATTAATAGAGTATTGAGGGTTCCATATTCATTCCTCTCCACTATATACCACGTCTCCACATATAGTATATTAGTGTATACTCCGGCGTAACAAACTTGAACCACTCTCTAAAAGTGTCCCAAGACTAGTTTTCTAAGGCTTTAGTTGGCATGTACTCTTAGAGATTGCACGATTCCTATTCAAACTAAGCCCTGTATATTTCATAATATATTACTTAGTTTGTGTATTATAAATACTAAAAAACTAGTATTGAATATTATTATAAATAAATTACAATAAGAGAATTGTTAGATAATATCCAAAAAATCAGTGTGATTCCAAACACTACAATAAATAGTCATAGTTATTTTTCGTATTTTACCTAAAACTGTGATTTTAGAATGGCATAGCTCAAAAATTTTCACATACACATATTTTTGATAAAAATTCACTTGATACTTATATTTTAATATCAAAAAACTAACGATATTTGTGTGTAATTTCACATAGATATTATGTTAAGCATGACGAATTTTCTATGATGAAATATCAGTCTATACTTGTCTTCATTTTTGCGCGGTAATTAATCGCGAAGAAGGCTGCATTTAATCCATCTATAAATATGACGCTTTTCTACCACATAAGCTCCTTACCTCCCTTTCTGGCATTAAACTGGCTGCCTTCCCTTTGAAAAATATTTTTTAGTAATCCAGCGAGTATAAGAAAATAGGTTTTTACCTCATTAATTTTCATTTCCATTTTTTACACCTTCTTTATGAGTTCTTACTCCATCATTAGTTATGCTTTGATAAACCAGATAAAAACCGTCGTTTTGTTTAGCGTTATAAATATTATCAGCATTCTTAATGTAGACAACAAATGGGCTTGAAATCTAAATGATAACTAAAATTTATTCGATTAGGGTATTTTAAATATCAAATTTCGCTTTTTCGAATGAACTGTTTTATAGATATTGTCGCCAATATTGCAGGAACCCGTATCTTGATTTTTTGGCTTAAATCACTTTGTAAAGTAAAGTTTAATTTTTTTCAATCTCTAGTATATTTTAAAAGTACTTTCATTCAACGAGAATGGTGTATGAAAAACTATCCTTAAATTATTAGAGCAGAGGACGTGCTACACCATCCTCCCTCAACGGCATTTCATCCCTTCCACTTATCCACTCCCCGCTTTGTGTAAAACAATTTAAATTCCCTTAGCAAAAGTAATTAGGGATATTAATACTGTTGGTTCCTTACCCGCTCGCCTGAATAAGTTGGAAACTGCATGGATGAGATAAACGTGACGTCATTGTGATTTCACAGCGCTATACTATAAGTTTCTCCACAAAAGAAAAAAATTGAAATTAATTACATCAACTGCACCTTGAGATTCTATATGTGATAAAATTGACGGTTTTTTACTTTATCTAAAATAGTGTATTTTTAATCATTTTCACTTTGTATGTATTAACATCATAATATAAATTCCTTGGCGGAATATTTTTCATGACGTCTGGTTGTCCACCAATCTCTCAACTTATTGTAGAAAACTTTTAGATCAACTCTTAATTTACATAACTGTTCAATATACGTAAGAAATCGGTGTTATTTTTCATGATCTGGTTCGAAACTATTTTACTATTTTGAATAATTTACGCTGCTATTATATTGTATATTAGTAATCAGGCTCCTTTCTGCAAGGTATCTCTTTTATTTTTTTAACGATCTCTTTAAGAACTTTCAAAAGTTATGAAGACAGAAAATGATTACCAAAATTTTATTAACATCTCACTTTTTACGAAAAAAATATAGATTTTGATTTGTTTTTGTATTTAAATTTAATTTAATTTAATAAGTTAACTAAAATAAAATCTGTGATTACAACATTGTTACTCATTGACAGAAATAATGATTGTATCGTATGGAAACATCACTATGGATTATCAAATCTTAGAAATACATAAAAAAATGATTTTAATTTTTGTCATGAAAAATATAATACAAAATAACGACATTCAAAAAGATAGCTCGCTACCAATCAGTGACAAAATAAATCGGTTGAAGTTTCGAGCGGAATTTCAATGTGGCTCAGAGGGTACTTTATTTTGTATCATTGTTTGAAAATAAACTCTTATGTTTTCTTTTATCCGAGCAAGTTTCATTCCCAATAGACGTGCGGTATTTTTTTTGTTTTCATTTTGAAACCTTGAATTCATATTCTTCTAGAGAAGGAAATTAGTAGGCAGACAACTTCGCGGTTTAATGTAGTCGTTTAACATATTAAATGGGAATTTTATTCCGGTTTTTATTGCAGGAAGCGGTGATTTATATTAATTTTGGATTGTAGCCAGCTTAAAATTAATTAAAATATAATTATTCTGAAGTATTTATACTCGAATCAAGAATGCCCGACGTAAAGGCGGCGAGGCCTAAATTTTTGCGTAAACGGGAAGTAAATGCTGTATTATTTAATTGGCTTTTTGCGGTAAAGGATTTATGAAGAAAAGTTTACACCTCTTCACTCGAAAATTTTCCCAACATTCGATAGCTTCTCATTTTTAATTAAAATTAAAAGCCAAATATTAGTATGTCAAGATAATTATTTATCTTAATATTTTAATATTGTGAAAATCTATACTTCTCATATTCGAAACCGATATGTTTGAAGAAATAACACTACAATGATTCATTTGAAACAATATATTAAGAAACTTTAATCCTTCAGCGATGCACTTTGATGTCACCTAATAAATAATATTTGCATTAATGCAAAACTACGTCTAAATTGTTAAATAAGATCTACTGTGAGTAGATGGAGTGTATACTTTAATTTACAATAATAAGTTTAAATGAACGCGTGGAAAATTATTTTTAAATCTTGACTTTTGCTTAGCATAAGCCGTTTTTCTTTAAAAAGTCTTGATCACTAGATCACTACTTATCATCTAATTGGAAATTTAAAAATATAAATATTAATAGAGCTTTATAAACGTAAACAATCAACGGTATCAAATTTCTTGTTAAAGATATTAATTATGTTAGGCTTAAAATTATACGTAAATTGTAATCACTTTAATATATTTTCATTATTGAAATTAATAATTGTAAAACATACTACTTATATTTACAGTAAACGTACTGTATTGTATCGTAACCATATTGAATTTTTCCACTTTTTAATCCATGAATAATATATACCAAAAGATAATGAGCTTTGATGGATAAGTAACGCTGTCGAAGCTTTTTTCATTCAAATATATTATTCAGGACCGCCCACTGCAAATAACCGGTAATTATTCTATTAGGTATTTTGCAGTATTTTAACTGTGATTATCTGGATTACGTAGTGTATGCGGGTTGTATAAGAACTCATTAGGAGTTAAGATTTTATAACATCTTGAAATAGCACAAAAACACTGTCAGAATCTTATACGCTTACTTATACTTTATGGATAATTTAATTTTATAAATCAACTATAATATATAAGTTTACGGGTTTGGAATAAATCATATACATCACACACTTTATTAAATTTAGTCTTCTAAGGCTTACTATGAGATACCAAATATTCTAGACGGTATAACCATAAAAATATATTCCATGCAAATTGAAGAGCTAGTACCGATGTATAAAAGATTTACAATAACCGATATATTTCAACACTGCGCAATAACTCCATTGGCAATGTCGCCAGTTATAAAATAGTGCGGCCACTATATCAACTGGTCGTTGGCTTCCTCTCTTATGGCTTGTAAAAAAAAATATCTCGCGCCAAACGTATTCCGCTATAGATGGAATATGTATCCGCTGTGCTCCGGTACATACCCGACGTCGTTTATTACCCACCTATTCCTTTTCGGGATATTATATTTTACTGTTATTGCAACACTTTTTGGCGCGAAGCATGGCGTCTGCCCGTGTGACTTTGAGTTATAAATGGTCCAAGTATATTTCTATTGTTTGCCGAATGACTAGAATCTTTCGTTTATTATGTTTATGTTTGCTTTACGATTCGCATCGTTGCGTTATTTTTTTTATTGTATTCACATAGTTCACGTCTATCACAATAACACTGATGGTATTTATACGAATAATAATGAATTAGCCGGATTATCAAAACCACTAAAGAATGCCACGTCGTACTGTTTTTTATTCAATCTTATAAACCTTGGCCTATATAATTTATGAATACTTTGCCAGTATTTTTCTTTTATGCTGATCTTCCCAAATTTCAAAACACTTAATTAAAATATAATTATTAATTAAAGTGACAGATGGACATTGATCAAAAGATAGTTTAGTAATACGTCTTATTAAATTATATTTTCAACCAAAAAATGACAAATATGAAACTCATATCGATCAGTATATACTATAGTTCACACTACACAGTTAGCACCAATAAATATGTGGTTTCTGGGAATTCTGGTGTATTTCCAATTCCCATTTGCCGGGAATTTTTTTGAATAAATTCCCATATAAAAAGTATACCCCCTTATAAGTTTATTTCACTTCTTTGTCTTAGTCAAAAAGCCATCATTGAATATTGTTTTAAACTTCTTGTTCACTATGTATTGTAATATATTCCCAAGAATACGATTTAAATATCTCTTTGTTATGTGTAAAAAGTATGTGATAGTTTTTTGTGTGATATACGTTTATAAAATTGAGTTGCTATTCAGAGTTTCCATTTTCAAGTGTTTTTTAGTTTATTTTTATTTTGTGTTATAATAAAAAAATTAAAAGTACTATCTTCAATGCAAACATTCTCATCTTTGATTTTCGGCATCTCTAAACTATTATGTATACGTTATAAGCGATATGCTTGCATGTGAATATTAAATTCAAAATTGGGTCGCAAACAATGACTTTTAAAAATTTTAGACAATTTCAAACCGACTTTCAAATGTAGAGCTGAATGACCATAGAACATCCTACAATTACACGATCCTATTGCATAACGAATTCGCATTGAACGCCGCATTGTGTTCAGCAAATCCATACTTGAAAGACCATTTCAAAATTTCATGCAACAGACCCGTATAATTTTCCCGAAGCCACATTCATATTATGGCATTAACTTTATCGCACTGAAAATCGAAACATACGTTAATGCCCCGTGTATACAGGTGCGTACATACTTTTTCGTTATTCATGCTTTTAATTTGAAAGCAAACAACTGCAGTGGTCGTTCTGGGTCGGGTGTGTAGTGTATACAGGGCTCAACGGTACCACTTAGCCACGCCTGCAGGCAGCTCTAAATTATATCGGCGATCTAGACGGCGTGTGTGTGAATGAGCATTTATCAAGATTGAATTTTTGCTTCGTTTGCTAAACCTAGACGAACAAACAAAGGATTGTTGATTTTCGGCATTATATCACGTTATGGAATATTTCAATTGCACTACATTACAACCATCCATGTATAAAGATCTACTTCTTATAACTGATAATTAACTAAAAAAATAACCCCAAGCTAAACTTAGAAGAATAGACACGTCAGATAAGACGCATCTTTCTCTCATCCAAATAATCGATCACGTGAACAATCTTCCTATATATATATATAAAATCAAAAATCTGTATGTCTGTCTGTATAATACGCGTAATTGGTCGAAACATTTTTAAATTCTA
>JAGVSQ010002327.1:0-25146 GCA_022683975.1 Rhyacophila evoluta | reverse complement strand
AGAATAAGAATAACGCACACTCTAGTGCACGCCAACCAAGGTCTTGGGAAGCTGTCTTTACATTGAGTAGATCCATATACACCGCTTTTGGAGTGGATATCTTCACACTTTGGGAGGGATCATGGTATACATATATATAGGCTTAGGTTTTCAGGGCGGATAGCTAACCTGCAATAATTTGTGGAAGTTAAAAATTATTAACATCACCCCCTTGTCATTTAATTTCACATTATTTTTTATTATAAATATTAATTATTTTAAAAAATATATACAACTCTACCTATACTATAATTATCCAAATTTTGTTTAAAATGTCGTAATATTTCTCTGTGATGATCGCAGGTGTGCGCAATTGGTCGTGTGCATATTTCACGCCCGTAGCCGTCTTGTGTGCAGTTGATGTGCATTTGTCTAGCTACACATATTTTGTGTCAAATGTATCAACATCATACATCGTGAATGCATTTTATATTATATTATAAATGTATTGACGAATTCTAAATTATTTAAAACTGGTAAAATTTCATATGTGAATTCCATATTCCACATCACATATGGAAGTTTACCAGTTTTAAATAATTTAGAATTTAAAATCAATTTCCATCAAGCACGATCAGTCGAAAATATTAATTATATGACGCACTTAAAGAGGATAATAACGCCGTTTTTTCTTTTATTATAATATTAAAAGAAGGAAATTTCTAAAGGATTTTTGATACCTCTTTCAAAATGATTAAAATGATCATATAGGCACATCTAGCGGGTCACAGATATAAGAAATCGTTGTTTTGTGTATATGTAATTCGATGGTATGGATTCGTGTTTGTTTTTTGTGTGTGGACGTGGCTTTGTTGTCTATCACGCTTTGGGTTATCGGGTTAATCGCATGTTCAGTCTGTCAACGTACCGAGTGTCGCGTCTCATTGCGATCGGAACAAATGCGCCCGGCGAGCTGTGACGTGAATGCCGTCGACGCCCGGTCAATAATTCATCCGCACTGTTACGCCGAGGATGCTAGAGACAATCATTCAATTTATTTGATGATAAGATAACCCTGGGACCGGTCATGCGCCCGATACAGGCTACAAAATCATACAATCGCCGCTTGGATGCGCTCGCGACAGCTGCCATGTCAACTACAATTAAACGACATATTCAAAAGTCATTAACTTACAAAGCAATACATGGTTAATAGAGATTTGACCGCTTGATTGGGCCTCAAATCAGTTGAAATACAATATAGTCGTAAGAGTTTTCCACCGTTACCGAAAGGAAGAAATTTCTAAAACCTTTGTACTTGCGAGTATATGGATAATATCCATCGGGTTCCATAGCAACTGCACACAACACAACTGCGCTTACAAAAAATGCTCACATATGCAAACTACAAGATAATTGTGCATATGTAAACTTAACACAAATAACAAGTACAGTGGGCATTCAATTTAAGCAACTTTACTTTCAAACAATTCGCTATTTCGCACATTTTTCAAAAATCAATTTTTGTTGGTAATTCAAAAATTGTCTAGTTCCATACAGTTGCTCCCACGGTACGCGTTAGCTCGCGTTCACTTACGTTACCGAATAGAGCAGCGGACTTCTCGGAATCATTGTGACATCACTAGTATTTCGAATGTAGACAAGACAGCTTTATTTTGGGACAAAGTGTCTACTTGTACATTCTTATCGAAGGAAGAATTAATTATATAGGCCAAAAGTTGTTAATACATATCATACATTTGTTTAATTGTTCAGGAGGACCAAAAAAACCTTATAAAAATTATTGGGATATAAAATTTGAAGTGAAGTGATGTTTATTTTCATTAAAAAAAGTGTATTAAATTCTCATTCATTTCCCAATACTTACTTTTCATATGGTGTTTAGTCCTCATGAACAATTTAACAAATGTATGATACGTGTTGTCAACTTATGGCCATCGATTTGTCCTTATTATTGCTAAAAATATCTCCTCAATTTTAGTAGCGGAAATCTTATTTCGTTTGTAGGTTAGTTTGTGAAAAATAACACATATATTTTAATTTGTAAATAAGCCGGACGATGTTTTGACAAGAATGTTCGTTAAGCTGGCAATTTGAAGAGTTGGCAGACGAACGCTAAATGGATATTCTGTGACTAGATAGTTTTGTAACTCTACACACCGTATAGTCTTCACATTAACAGCGTGTCGTAACATCTGAACTCGCTGGCTATCCAAGCGGTCATTCATACGCTATTAATAATAAAATTTCAGATGCGATCCATCTCGTGACGCCACGAATTCATTTTGCTTTTATTTGGAGACGTAACGTTTTGGTGCGGTGCCAAAGTCGATTTCTGGTGCCACCAATAGCAATATTTGAAAATCCCAACGATCAATTGACGCCAATTTCTAAATCAACACTTCTTCGCGGGCGTTGGTGCCTATTTTCGGCATCAACAACGGGTATAGTTCCTGGATATCCTATCATCCTCACTTTAAACATTTTGATTATATTCAATAAAACCCCACTATTAATCTATTGATATTAAAAAAATATATAAAATTGCCATAAAAATCGCAAACAAACATAGCGGACAAGAATTTCTACGTATGTCATTAGAATAATTTCACGATCCCGATAAAAAGGCGACTCTTTTTTATAAAACAAGTCATAAAAACAGATATTTTTGATTTTTCTTTTAGTATTACGGAAAATCTTGAATTGCAATAATTATTAATCAATTTAGACGCAAATCTAGAAATGAATAAATGTTTATGCGTGTATTAAAAAAAACATCATGTTTTCCATGTTATATATCATTTCATCTTTTTCAAATCAGCTGTTTTTTTGTTCCAAAGCGTAGCTTGTAATGATGCCAATTTCTGTACTTAACGAATTTGTCTCGGTCGTTGATATCTTACACCTGAGTAAGAGAATTTCTAAAATAGGATCTGTCTAACTCAATCGGTGGGCCCTCATCCTTTTCTTTTTATTCTCGAAACCTCTCATTACTTTTATTTATTGGTATCTCTAATTTATTTATACTTTTTTGATATCTTTTTGCATATTGGAAATACCTTGAATTATGTAACATTTTCAACGTTTAAAGTGCTTAAACTCTTCACATTTAAATCAGTGGTTGTTGAAAATATTCCGAGACGCAAGAGTGTCCACAAATTTGGCACAAGACTATTAGCTAAATGAACACATGCAAAGTGCATCTGGGTAAATTATAAATAATATAGCACGATGACTTAACAGATTCGTCCCACTACCACGATGGTGACCTATCAATCCGGCCGCACCAGCCCGGTGACGTCGTCGATGTTCTCGTGGACCGCTGTTGGGAGAGTCCACTCCGCGAATTCGATCCGACTTCTGCCCACTGTGGACTCAACACGTGGGACAAGCCGGCTTCGACCGGAAATAAATGACCCAGTGATGTAGGACGGAATTAAACCGATAATGGGTGTACAGAAAGTCACCAACTATTACGACTTCTCTACGATTTTTTTGTACATCAACGGAAGACTATGCCAAGTCTGAAATGACAACGGGAGAACGGAATTAAATATTGTGCACTCGCTTTTTTGTGGTTTTATTGATTACATCATCGGTACAAAATATATTATATTATCTTGGATATTTCCTCTTTGAATGCTACGAAAATCTTTGAATACTAACGAGAAATTAACCACTAATAACGATCTATAGTATTACTAAAATACCACATTGCATACTCACTGCGTGAAATATTTAATAAAAGCTAAGCTAAGCTAAACGCAAAGAGGTGAATCGTTAAACTACGAATATGGTTAAGGTGAGAAGAAATAATGCCCAACCACATTGCTTCGTATGTCCATATCTTCTATCTGAGTTGGATGAGATTGAAGTAGTGTTTCTTTGTGAGTTTCTTTGATTTTTCCTTACTGTTCATATGCTAATAAGTGCGTTCGTGCATATGTTTATTGTTGGTCTTGCTACCTAAAGGGATTTGGCGTTCAAGGATTTTTAAAAAGTCAAGAGTTACTAGTTTCCATGAACATGTCAGCTATTATCAATACAATCTAAAAGACACTTGGATATGGATCTCCAAAATGTGTAGACATGTTTTAAGGATTGTTTTTCACGAGAATTGGTTGTCAGACAATTGCTCAATCCAATGGGCATTCAAGACCTGCATTTTCAGATTTTTAAAAACCCGGCTGATATGGGAATTGAACCTGCATTCACCGAATTCTCCGCGTAAGCTATTCGGTAGACTATAGAACTTTCATAATATCAATACTTAACACACATACCTGAAATTAAGAACGTGGCCTTCATATGAGCATACACAGCGGTCGTGATATAAATATACTGAAGATATCGCAAGATGAAACCCCAAGAAGCAAACAACGATCCATATGGAATTTTAATAGTTTTGATTTTTACTATAAACATTTCAAGAATACACAGCGACTACCTTCAGCGTTTTAGCGATGTACTGACAATAGCAATTAAACTATCATGGAGTTATGTGAAATATTTTTTAAAGCCGAATAAAACACAAGATATTCATAGATTATTATTTATTGGCTTACTTGTAGCTGTTAACTAAGTTCCAGATTCTGTTTCCATAGACAAATAATAATAATTAGAAAATATCTCCTGACACTGTACCAAATAATTTAAAAATCATTTTGAAGATTGAAATGTTTGAAATGCTGGATATACAATAGTTTCACTGGAAAGTATTTTTTAGATAATCAATTATCAGTTGATGATGGTCATATTAAAAGTCAAGCAGCGGTGCTGGAACTGGCTGGAACACGTACTGCGGATACTGCTTGTCTCTTTTTCCGACCGGTGAGATTCCGGCATTCTGTACGACCATCGGGTACTTTCTCCTCCACCACCCGTTATGCGGGCGTATACCGTGGCGTAACAAACGTGAGGCGCTCTCCATAAGTGCCAAAAGTGCGCCAGCAGCAGCTTACCAAGACCTTGGTTAGCGTGCACTAGAGTGTGCGTGATTCTTATTCTAACTAATTATACCCTGTTAATATCTAGCTGGCGGGTACTATCCACATGATGAACTCGGCGAAATTAATGGATGCTGATAAGTGACTGATAGTGACAGAGAATCCTGGAGGTGCCATTTGATGGCCACATACTCCGCATAGAAAGCCGATATAACAGAGAAAAAGATGAAAGCAAAAAAAGTAGCATATGGATAGAATGTTTCATACAAATCGTTAGTTTTAATTCAACCCAACTAAATCGTCACGGTATGTATATAATCATCTGGTGATTGGCTTCTGGAATCAATAGTTAATGGTCTAGATGCTTTTCTACGTTTTGATTTCCCGTGTGACTGACTGATTGACGGATTCTGACAAGGTATCGAACTGGAAGGTTTTTCGTCAAATGCAGCCATCCTCTTGGCTCCCTTTTGGTCGATGTCTGGCCCCCCAGTCACTTGTCCCTGGAAGTTTGGCGTTTTGATTTCCGACTGGGGAGTCAACTGGTAAAGCAACCCCTTGTGAAGAGCCTGGTTAATTAAATTCTCCGCGTACAGTCTCTGGTCGTGATACATTTTCCTAAGTTTTGAAGAAACGGATACTCCGATGGAATGGCACTCGTCTGACGGAATGGGCTGGCCGGAATTGATGGGTCGTATTGGAACAGTGACCGGTTTTGGTTGAGCTGCAGCTGCTTCTGCAGTCTTCATTGCCTTTCTTTTGCTGATCATCTTTGTTTTTAACCAAGTTGGACTGCATGTTGGGTCCAGAATATCCTGCAAATTTATACATACATTAAAATATCCATATTTTTCTATTATTTATTTGCATTTAAATGTTGTCGATGCTTGCTTATTGATGCGTTGATTAATCTCGTCTCCATTCTTTAAGAAGTATGTAAATATCTACATTTTTTAAAATGTTATTATTTTTAACATTCAATAAAACAAAGTTGGTTGCATCATTTACTTGACAGAATTGTTTTAACTTTTTAGCTATTTAGCCTTCATTTTTCTCTTCACAATCGACTACGTCTCCACGCTTATTATGCAGACAAATACTGTAGCTTGACGAACGTAAAGCGCTCGTCTTACTTAACTGAGGATGTGTCCCACTACTACACGTGATTTCTATTCTGACTAAATTCTATCAATGTTTATCGTTGATAAAGAAGAGAGATTCACGTTCGCCGAAAGACATCGAGTGATTTTTATTAAATAGAAAAAAATGTGCCTCGTAGAAAAAGACAAAAAGCTCGTCCCGTTCCATTGACATGTGAGGACACTTTTGAGGAATTATAAGTTGTGATTATGATCATCTGTAATTCGCCACACAAGCAAGTACTAGATTCTGTACAAGATGACAGAATCACAATAATCTTGATAATAGTATGACAGCCAAAATAACAAGTCAAATTATAATGTTCAATCGTCTTTAGCGCCAGTCACAAATAATCTGAACAACCGACTCAAAACGAACAAGACAGACGCTTATTTTTGTTGATATTCTCTTGCCAACAAGATCATTGGACGATTCCATCTCATTTTATCTTTTACTCAACACGTCATTTTTACATGTTTTTCTTTCTGGTTTGTGATCGACTCAAATGTTATCAATATTGAAGATAGAAATTTCAACTTAACACCATAACGATAATATGTATCAATACATAAAATTATCGAACAGTTAGAAACAATTATTACAAATTATGGAACGTGTTGTGTGTGAAAAAATACGAGATTTACGAAATTATGACGCATTAAAACGAGTTGGCATCACAAATTATTTAATGTCAATATCTTCGCATTGTGTAGATTTGCACGTATACCACGTTTTTAAATATAAATTATATTATAATAAAATTATCAAGAATAACATAAGACCTCACGTTATAAATACATTATTATTTTTAATTCATATTATAATTATTTAACCCGAAAGCGACTTCGTGAAGACTAGACAATCTGTGGCCCAATGCTTGAAGTACAAATGCTATATAAAATAAATTTTTCAGTTAGATTATTGCTTCTTATCAACAATATACATCGCGATTGTCTGGTTATGTTATAAAATATACATTTGACGAGTTTTAGGAGCATAGTTACACAGTTCTTTTAGTGCAAATGATAATATATTAAAAGAAGGAACATTTTAAAGTATTTTCTGATACAAGTCAGAATGACCAATAATCTGACATGGCACTTTGAACATTAGGCCATAGATATTATATTACGTGATTTCCAATGTATTGAGATTACTTGGACATAGTTGATTAATATTCTTTAACACGTTTTCAGTTAATATATTTGCAAAATTATTGATTTCTAGCCATAAAGATACTAATTACAAAAAACAGATATTATATTTCATTTCTAAAATATGTCCGCTTGTGAATGAATCACGATACATATCAAAAATCAATCCTAGAGCCGCGGCATTTATGATGAATATACGGTTCTTTTGATTTTTAATCTCCGCTTCGGAGGTTTAGCATCTCCACACTTTCAAGATGTCCATTCCCAAAATGGAGTATGTGATTCTAATTAAAAGTCGTATATAACGATGTACTATTAATGACAACTAAAATTTTTGACAATGTCTATATTTGTACAAGTAATGGCGATCATGTATTTCCGTTTTCTCTATGATAATTTTCGTAAAAAATCTTGCAAAAAGTAAAAATAGGTTAGTACACCTTGGACATTGATTACTTGTATTGAAGATAGTAAATTATTCGTTTACTCAAAAACGTATGTAATATATGTAAGTAGATGCCTATTTCAAATTAAAAACATCTATTAGTTAAAAGAAATCATAAAATAGATTACGAAACGATCGATTTAGTGTGGGGTTCAAGGATCACTTTGCGATTCTTCTTGTGGTAGCATTTATTAGACATGCCATCAAAAAAATCAGCCATTTATTTACTCACCATTTCTGGAGCAGTGCCTAGCGGATCCTCGTCCTCATCGTCAAGACCTCTCAAAAATTTGAAAGCATTCCAGTATCTCCATTTCGGTTCATGAATATCGTCAGGATTTCCTGACCGCCTACTCTTGATTATCTTAATCTTTTCTCGTCTGCACGAAGACATCAAAGACTTCATCTTCCGTTTGCACACTTCTGGATCTATTCCGCTTTCAGCTGCGACTATCTTCCATGCCTCTTCCTTATTCTCTCTGTTGTGGTAACCCATCACGTGAGGGTTCCACAAGATTGCGTGCTTTTTGAATGCGTTTATCATTCGCATCAGCTCGGTGTAGGTCAGGTCCATATTTAATTCTGCCATTATGAATGATTTATTCTTTCGCCCAGTCTTATACCAAAGTATGTTATTTTATTATGTTGAACGACGTTTTCGGGAATGTCGATGATATCTATATTATTTATAATTAGGTTTAAACGATGAAATGAAATTTTTATTTCTGCATATTGTTAATTATTAATTATTAATCCGGAATTAAAAATATATATTTTTAATTATTTACTTAAAAGCGGTTTCCCAACAGTCAATTACTGAAAGTTAGAATTAATAAAATGAATTCATAAAAAATATAAATAATAGTAATTGTATAGCATAAAAAATGTGTTATTAATTCATTTACCGTATCGTTTTCAGAATTGTTCAAAATCTGCTGTCATTCTAGATAACTTGAAATAAATTATGCAATCAGTTGATGATGTATTATAAATACATATGTACTTTTGCACGTCTGATAATAATTTAAAAAGTACTTTGACATGATGTAACAATTAATTTATGTCTGATTAAAATATTATTATCAAAAAACAATTGGATGAAAAGTACAATTTCCAATAAACTTCATGCAAAGTATACATGCACGTATTAACTGTTTTTCCTGAATATGTTATTTTACTATGGGAATAACGTAATATTATTACGTGTTGCCTACAATGTTTATTATCTTTGTATAATGTTCAGTCAATACTAGTATTATCAAATATTGCACATTGGGGAAATATTTTGTTTTTGTTTACTTGACAAGTCGATTTTGTCTACGGGCAACACACATTGAACTAGTGTTCTACGATTAAATTGTAATTGTTTATGGGTGTGAGTATAAAATATTTTTGGTTGTATAATTCGATCCACGCGAACAGTTCGATTTTTAAATCCAGTGGCGGTAATGATGAAAACAAAACAAATCAATAACGAAAAAACGCGAACCTTCCCGAACGCCAGCCGGGAGGAACTGAACACCGCAAACTAAATACCCTGCCCGTGCGATACACAAACACTTCGACCTGAAGCGCCGCTATTCTCGTTTCGCTCTTTCACATGAGAAAGTAAAAGACAAAGCTATACACACACAGCACTTGAATTCGTATTCGCTTACTCTGTAGTCTGGACATATCGTGCTTATGTTTGTTTCTAGCAATGCTGCCAAGCCTGCTTGTTTTATTTGGTTTGCCGATCGCTGCGAGTGGTTTATTCTGAACATAAAACGGAAAGTACCTGCTATAAATAATATATCGCAAATCGACACTATTTCTGTAACGAATACAATATAAGAATAACAAATACAATTTTCAACATATAATCTAATGGCCTATTAAAACGTAAATGTTCGGACGAGCGAGTTCTAATAGAATTTCTTGGAATCATTCATATTTTGAATCTTTAATACAATTCTAATAATGAACTTTTAGTGACATTTAACCAAATGCTGCCAGTTTAATAAATTGGATTATATAAACCCACAATTCAAATAGAACTGTGGTTTCATATTATCTTTAGAGAGAGATAGCTGTATGATTATTATGCAGTTTTAATTGATTTAAATAATACACCACATTGCTACAGTATATCCAAGATCAATAATTATTAAAATTCATTAAATATGGTATCGTTTAATTATACAAATAATGGTGTCTTAATGAATTTACGATAAATATTTGGAAGCTGTTTTTTTATTGAGACCAAAAATTATATCTGTGGAAATAGAATAAAAATTTATGTTTTACCTTATAGCGCTCCACTTTTAAATATATACAATAAAACAAAAATAAGTCTGTTTGTATAAAAATGTATTAAATGCAATAATAATACTATTATTTTAATTTAAAATTGTTATAAAATAACATTTACATACTATCAAAATCTATATTCGACATGATTTTATTATAGCGTAGTCAGCGACAAATCGATCAAGGAATACATATTATCAATTAGGTATACAATTAAAAATGTTAATACATATGTATAACTTTTTTGGTTTCACAGTTCACATTCATTTTCTATTATCGTCCTTCTTCCACAGTCATCAATGACGATAATTATTTATTACTGAATAAAATTTAATGTTTATATTCTTATGGCGAATTCGTAAAAAGCACTTCGGTCTATTTTTAAGAACATTAACAATATTATGGCGAATTTACCTAATAGTATAACTTTCAACACTTTGTACATGCTGTCTATACACTTCAATAATATGATACGATTGAATAACCTTCAATCAATTTCATTTTCTTTTGTTAGTTTAGTTACTTTTCCACTTTCTTCTGACAATGAACATTGCTGATTCTTTTGCAAAATTCTGGATATAAAAAAATGGTTGATTTTCTTCTTTCACTTTTAAACGAAGTCGGAAATAACTGAAGAGCATTTCAAATTCATAATATCTTCAGTTTCCACTTTCAATGGACTAGATATTGAAGCGCTAAGAAACCATTCGCAGAAAGATGAGAGGAACAGCATTCGATGACAGCGCGTTTGACGGTTATTTTCAATACTGAAAATATAAAATGCATTCGATTGTAACTTTAAAGCATTGTTATTTGCTTAAAGTCATCAGATGGTGAATGCCTTCCAGATTCGTGCGCCACCGACTCACTGCTGCACTTAACCAACGGGTTCAAAGTCGGCGTTAGCGGATCTAGTCCCGTACTTGCAAATTCTATTTCGTATTTGTCATTGACATTGATTACCCATTGGGAGTTTTGACTTTGTATGCTATTGTGAGAAGTGTGACTGCTGGCATTCTCACTGGCCGGACTGTGCTGAATTACTGCGCGATTGTTTTGCGATCGCGTTGCATCTTCAATAGGAGAATGTGTACTTCCTGTCTCCGGTTCCTGATGTCGCACTGGAGAAGACGGAGCATTCGAAGTCTGCGTGGGAAAGTCAGTATTTCTTATTTCAGATTGCGATGTCAGTTGAAACAATAGTCCTTTGTATAAGGCTTGATTTATAATGTTCTCTGCGAACAATCTTTGGTTGTAGTCCATTTTTCTTAATTTTGCTTCAACTGTTATGCCCATTGCAGTATATTCATCGTCTTCTTTGGGAACTTGCGTGCTGGATTTGGTTTGGGTGCTGGTCGCAGACGGTAAAACGTTGACCGCTGGTTTAAGACTTCCAGGGAGAGGTGGCATGTTTGCTTTTCTATGCTTGTGAGCAAGCATTCTTGAAGTGGACCAAGGCGAGTTTACTTTTGGTTCCAATGTATTCTGAGAACAAAACAATACATAATAATCAAAATCGGAAATCTAATCAAATATTATATTCGGAATGTTTTTCAAAAATATGCCGGATATTTTTTAGTTAGGTCTACCCCGACGCTTGAATGGATCTCCACAATGAAAAGACTAAGCTATAAATATGGTTTATGTTTTATAGTTGTACTTAGTAATTAGATTCGTCAATATTTGGCTAGCTACCCCAGCGGGGATTGTGACAATTATACAACCATTGTGCAATGGAGGGATAATAAAATTTGTATCGTAAAATTTTGGTTATAACATAATTAATTTAGCCTTTATAAAAACAATAACAAAGAAAAAATATAGTGATGAAGACACTGAAATCATATTGAATTATATTTTGACATTAATATCGGCTGAAAAATAACCAATCTAACACGTTCATCACTAATTGGAGTCATTTATGCATGACCTTGACAGGCGTGCATCAGCAACGAACTAGTCAAGTAGTGATATTGTCAGTCAACGAACCTCTTCTGGTGCTGTTCCGAGGGGGTCATATTCATCTTCAGCCAATCCTCTGAGAAATTTGAAAGCGTTCCAGTACCTCCACTTCGGTCCTAGTACGTCGGCTGGATTTCCTGTCGACTTACTCTTTATGATCTTAGCTTTCTCTCGTCTGCATGACGACAGCAGAGACTCCATCTTCCTCTTGCAGATCTCTTGATGCACCCCGACTTCCGCTGCTATCGTCTTCCATGCTTCAGCCTTGGCTTTTCTATCACTATAGCCCAATATGTTCGAGTTCCATAGACATGGATGCACTTTAAACGCATTTATCAGCTCCGTGGTTTCAATAAACGTGAATTCCATCATATATATGAATTAATTACATATATGTAGCTTAACCTGCAATGAGTTAAATATATATATATAAAAAAAATATTAATAGTTAGAATTTTATTTGTTGAACTCCATTGTACAGCGTCAAAGATGGATCGCAAATAAAGGTTTACATAAACAAGGTATTTTTGTAATCATACAATCCTGTTATACATCGGTAATCTGAGGTTTTTTGTAGTCATGCGTCAACGTTAAACAAAATTATTGATTAAGATATGAAATAACAATACATATATGAAAATGATGTCTTATTTATTTTTTCTACACGCTTACATTCGAAAACAAATGTCTTCGCAAGCATACATCCGAGATTAAAAAAAACAGATTAATTTAAACAGCTATATAATAAACGGATGAATTAGGTGAACTGTGTACGTAAGGTTGGGTTAGACTAGGTTAGGTTGTATAAGTATTGATGCAAACAGGTATCTTTATGTTCTACCTTTCATTGAGAATGAAAACTATAGAGTACATTATCTTTTGATAAAAATAATAGAATCATAAGATAAAATGGCGACACGCATATAACTACCTTCGTGACGTTTTGAACAATTTCGTCGAAATTCGCGTTCGTGACACTTCTTTCGGCCGCCGTGGACAGACTGGCGGCGAACGCGACGAACCAACAGCCATTGATCGCCGACACATACAAACGAATGCACATATTATTTTACTGTTTCCGAACAGCTAACAACAGTGAGCGCTGTACAATAAAAATCCTATCTAAATATCAAAATTAAATGATAATTTACTCGCGAAAACTGTAAAATAATCTAAAAAATTGTTAAATAACATAAAAATATAAAAATGATTTAAATATAATTCAGTTTTTCTGATTATATTTGGAAGTTAATTTTAGGGCAGCGTCTATTGTTTGTCAATCGTATTGGATACATGAATGCGCCACCGTTTGTCCCGAACATGTACGCCGTTCCGCGTGCATTTCACGAATTTGTACGCACAGTATAAACAAAAGTTCTATAATACAAAACAATAATAATATTTTTTGTTTATTACATAATATTTCATACCTACCATTAATAACTGTTATAAGTCTTCCTGGAAGCGTAGAGGTAAGCGCACGCGTTTAAAAATCCGGGGAATGCTAGTTCGATTTCAACATCTGACAGATTAAAAAAAAAACTAAAAGCAGGGTTGAGGGTCTGACAAACAATTCTCGAAAAAAATGATCTGTCAAAACGTGACTTTACATTGCTAAGATTCATCTGTGCTCGATTGATCTCCAAAATTTCTTGATAGAACAGTTTGTGTTCCCCTGTTTTTATACGTAATGGTTTAATTCCAGTATCTACATTAGTGTAGATACTGGAATCTACGATCGAGCACAGCCATTGAATCTTCCATTATTGGATGATCAGCTAATGCTCCCCAATACTCCATTGCTATATCCAATAACTTATTAGTAAACGTATGTATAACAGATTATTTTATAATTGATTAAATATTGTTATATCTCATAATTGATTGCCATTATAATTAAATAGATTGTACCTAATAGATTAACGATTTTTTGATTCTTTTTAATACATATAATTACATAGGTTAATTCCAATAGATTAGGGATATTTTTGTTGTTCTTTTTTTAACACTCCTAATATTATGTTCACTAATGATATTTACTAATTTAATAGTATACATAGTAAGTTACAATAGGATCTATTGTAAGTATGTTATAAGTTTGCTCACTGCTCACATATAATATAGCCTGAAGATGCCGAAAAGCGAAAGCGCACATATGGAAGTTAGCCAGTTGTAAATAATTTAGAATTTAAAATCATTTTCCATCAAGCACCATCAGTCAACAATATTAATTAATTGTTTACATTATCATAAATTTATATCGCAATCATTATTCAAAACATGGTATGAAATGGGAAATAATGTCAAATTTGTATTTGTATTTATGTATAATTAATTGTGTAACAATTTACCATACACAAGATATTAGCCATTACAAAAATGAAATTGCACATTCTCCATTATAATTTTCAATTTGGATAAATTAGCAAGGAATAAAATCGACCACCAAATAGAACTAATATCATAAATCACTATAATTACACACATCATATACTCAATAGATTTTATACAATTTACTAAGGTGGGTTAAATAAGAAGCTCTTCTAATAGTTAACCTAACCTAACATAACTGTTCTTTTGAGATCATCTGTAGTTCGACACAATTACTCACTAATATGCACCTACTGCCAAGAGTGTCTTGGTCAATTATGTCCTCAAACGTAAAAAAAGAAAAAAGTTAAAGCTTAAACGTCTAGCAAAAGTTTAAGCTTTGGATATTTTTGGTAACCACATCAAATATCATCAGTTTTTATATACATATTTACAACTACAGTTCACACGTAGTTTTTGTTTGCACTATATTCAAAGACAAAAGTCTGCATCAGGTTTTAGTGAATATTTATAAATAATACAATATTATAGATCCTGACAAAGGAAGTAGAAATTACAAATTGGACATTAATTATAGATGTCCCGGTGCACGGTGGCTATGTCTAAAATGTACATAGACTTTAAAAAATATATTTTGCACTCGAATAATTATGGACCTGCAAATTTTCAATCTTGCATTCGAGCGCTGTATATTATAGCATGTTAATTTGTTTGAAGTCTTCCGCAGATTCCTGTCTCGGTTGAAGTGATGAGGACAAAAGCGGCGAAGAGTGATCTGGATGTGTAGCAATGGTAGTGTTTTTGTTGGTGTATGAGGTATTCGGTGCGGCGAAATTGTGCTGTTGAGCCCACTGAGGATTAGGCTGCGGCTCAGGTTGTTGATGCATTCTTGTATGCAAAAATTCTGCTTCGGATTGCATATTCAGTTGGAACAGTAATCCTTTGTAAAGAGCCTGACTTATGATGTTTTCTGCGTACAACCTCTGATTCTCTTCCATTTTTCTTAATTTTGCTGCGACTGTTATTCCGAAAGCGTCGTGTTCGTCCCCTTCTCTTTGCGGTTTCTTGTATTGCCAGTTTTCTTCAGCCTTGGGTGGATCGCCGGCCTTTCTGCGTTTTCGAGGTGGTCTTCGGGCTGACGGTGACCACTGGGGTCCAGCGGATAAGGCTTCGTCCTGAAATAAAATAATTTAAAAAAATATTTATATATGGAAATGCATTTAAAAGCTAACTATTTGAACCAATATCCAAATGGTAATTCTGAGGAAAGTGTACGGAAAAAACAGATGTGGAAGAAATAAGAATAGTTCTATAGGAAGGTATTTAGTCCGAAATATATCGAAACGATGCATGTATGAAAGTATGTTACAACATCTTAGAAAGATCCTTGTACATATACGATAGTTTCTGCTTACCAGATTTACGTCAAGCGGATCTTCGTCACACTCCGGTATACCACGCATAAATCTGAACTCTTTCCAAAACACCCACTTGGGTTCGTAAACAAGCTTCGGCTCATCAATTTGTTTGCTCCTCATGATCTTGTTCTTTTCTCTGCGGCATGAGGCCAGCAGCGATTCAACGCGTCTCTTGCAGACCTCGACCGGTATTCCGACCTCGCTCACGACGGTCTCCCAGGCGATGGCTTTCCTCCTGCGGTCGCGGTAATTCTTGGACCGAGAATTCCATAGCACCTCCTGTTTTTTGAACGAGCGTATGAGCCGTACGGTTTGCTCGCGCGACCAGTCCGTCGTCATATTGGGCGGGAACTGAGATATAAAATGGTCGCCATGCTCGACGAACACGCAGAGCGAATGTTCTGTGCTGGCCGAATGTTGCCGAGCAGATCCGACGACCGGTTTATAGTGTGTTTGTATTGTAAACACCGAACGAAATCTATCGCTTGTACGTAGTTATATCACGGTTGAATCATGTTCGGACGGATTGTTTACAAAATAAAAAATATAAATGCCCAGCTTGGACGAAATGTTCGCTGTCGAATACATCACAGTAATCTTTTGAAGTAAGAGCAGAGGATGAAAAATTTAAGAAAATTTCTACTATTTTATAATTATCTCCTAAGAAGTAACATTAGAGAAGTTAAATATTAATATTCAGAGTGGTCTGTGGAATGTAGATCATTGTTTTATCTTTCGATTGTAGTTTGTCTCCCAGATAACATAGAGCTTAGCATGCGTGCCTCGTGGAATGGGGATTCGATTCCCACATCTGATGAATTTTTTAAGAATCTGAAAATGCCAGACTGGATACCCATTGGTTTGAGCAATTGTCTGACTGCCAATTCTCGTAAAAATAATATGTCAAGACATGTATTCATATTGCGTACCCTTATATACGCCACCTTTGGAGCGAACATGGTAAAAAATAAATGTAGTTTAAATATAATAAAACTTTTTATCGACGATAAAGATATGTCACTAAATCGATCAGATGTACTGAGCCAATTTTAAAAATCTATCTAGATTTGTAGCCTCTATTTTCTGAATGCTGTTCGCAAGGTAAAACAGTTCTCCTAAAAAACCTAATTATCATTAAGCCTGGAGAAATACCAAATGTTTGAATCCAGCGACTGCAAAAAGTAAACAAATACATACACTATTTTTTTATCATCGAGTAAAGAAATGAGAAATACAAGGGTCACCCCGATTATAACGCAGTAAACGTTCTTGTTACATTATCTTATCTTTCAGTTACAATGTTTACATTAATTTGCATTTAGAGTAGGTACCCAATAAAAATTACGTATAATATTTATCAACATTCAATTAAAAATATACCCACATAATACGATTATGATATTGAATTAAGGACTACTTTAGCGTCATTGTTTGCTCGATTATCAACTGTTTACAGTTGTATTATAACAATAATATGAAAACGTCACAACTTTTATTCCAATGTCAAAACTGTAAATTATAATCCCATTTGATTCCACTCTATTTCGGAATGAACATTAATCGGAATCGGTGCCTCATTGAATGCCGGATTGTAATTTGTAATTATAGGCAGGATGTACATGTTATTATTTACAAAAAAAAATATGAGTGTTGCCCTCTTCACAATGTACTACGTTGAAGGTCAAGGAATCCATTTATAACTGGGGGAGTTGTCATCTTGTTTGTTTCCAATTTGAATGATGTTTTATCGTTCATCCTAGAACACCATCAGAGGTATTATTATTATGTATTCTGAAATATTTATTGTCTATGTCACATATGAACCATGCATACTGAAAATTACTTCCATATTCCATATTTTGACGTCAAGACGCTGTTAGGTTTTGAGTTTAGTATTTCATGGCAACCTTTGACCTCTAGAGTGAGTGGTATGAATTAATTAACAATTTGTGAGTAATGTTATTAAATTAATTTGTTTAATTAAATACGATATAATTTATGTGTAAACGGCACGTAAAATATACAGTAATACAATAAAAGGTGTTATTTCAAACACAAACAAAACGTTACATAATTTAGATAAATTTTGAATATAATACAAACGGCGGAATGTTTTCTAGCCATATTAGACATGTAGTTTGATAATGTGCGGTTTATAATAACATTTCCACGCGTGATTTTCGATGACATCTATAAATACAGTAGATTTGAGTAAATCACACGTTGTCTACTCGTGCAAGATCGAATGGCATTGATGGCTAAATTTGGCTATCATCTTTAAAAGGATTCTTGATCCACGAAAATCACCTCAACTCATATTGAGATACGCTTCTTTTCTTACTTGTTTTATGTCTTTTCTTTTAGATATAATGTACGCGCGTATGGCCTAAAGTATCTTATTGGCCAAATGTTGTTTACATTCCACGACTAATTTTGATTGTAATCTATTTTAGAAGTATGAACTATGTGGTTTGTTGACTCGTGTAAAAGTGTTGTTTTTTTCCTGACATTGAATGTCACGTATGACTTCAGTCGTTCTAATATTCTTTACCATTGGACTCGCCTCATCTGATCGCATCTCGATCGTGATATTTGGTAAACATTACACCGGTGTGGCAATGTTGGGCACACTACGTACAGTGACGTCTGTATGCGAGAGTGGTCACACTCGCACACATTTCACCCACACACTCGCAGACCGTTGTGAGTATTCAGGCCAAGTATTAACGGTACAATTTAGGCGGATTGTTTCATCGTGCGGGGAAAGGAGAAAGATATAGAGGGGCTATGGATCGCGTCTGGCCTGGCGTGAGCTGCGCGCGCACCGCCTTGCATTCCATTTTGTCTTTACGTGCTCTTGTCTGACGTTCTTCTGACGTTTCATTGGTCTAATGGGCGACAACGACGTTCGACGTGCGTCAAGATATACGTATTTGTTGATTAATTAATTAATTTTAAATCTATTAATTAAATAATATATGAATCGATACAGGATAAATTTAAATTTGTCGAGTTGAGATTGTACGTCTATCTGTAATGTATAGTAGATAAGAATGTGTTATTTTGAACGTTTCCGCGTCGCCGTTTATGACGATTCGATAACGTTATGTGCACGCGTTTTCGCTTTATGCGCGGCGCGGCGGTGACGTCACGCGATCAATAATGGCCGCCTCCAGTGTGCCCTCACTCCGCATTCGTTTCATTTACCTACCTACTCTGTGAGTTCGATTTCCTGCGACGAACGGCGGCCAACCGTTCGGCGAACGCCCGATTCCGATCCCGAACCGCCAGTCGTTCGAGTAATATCGCCGTGTGAGTGTTGTTTTATGTGAACCGCTACAATATTTCAACAATTTCATTTCCAGGGTGACGTAGTCGTTGTGGTTCTCGGTTAACTATGTAGCTCGCAAGTGTCGATTCGAGTTTTTACATTCAGTGTTATAGTTTGAGAAAACGATCGCGAAGATGTCGGTGATGCAAGTACATCAGGCCAAGAGGCAGCACTGCTATTTGTGCGATCTGCCGAGGATGCCTTGGGCCATGCTGCACGACTTCTCCGAAGCCGTGTGCCGGGGCTGCGTAAACTATGAAGGCGCAGACCGCATAGAACTGGTCCTGGACACAGCCAGGCAGATGAAGAGAGCGCACGGATTTCAGGAAGGACGGAGCGCTCACGCCAAAACGGGCCATCGCGCCCCCTTGGAGACGCACCAGAACGGTTCCGGCGCCGGTGCGGGTTCGCAAGGCGGAGTACCGACGGCTCATCATCAGATTTCAGCTGGATTATCAGCGCTGCATCACGCGAGAGGCGGTGGTCTTCTATCCGAATACGGTGGAGTGCGAAGTAATACAGGCGTAAGAGAGGTATCCGCGAGTGGTGGATCGCACCCTACTCACCATTTAGCTCATCACAGGCCACCGGTGCCTCTAGGAATTAAGCGCGGCGCTCCCGAGGATGATGACCATCACGGTCAGGTGCACGGGCATGGACATGGGCACGGGCATGAACCACCCGGTGCCAAGCGCCTCTTGGGAGATGATCACGTGACTGGGGGCGCCAGGCCTCCGTTGACTCGAGGAGAGTCTCTACCTGCCGTCTCCTTAGCGGCACCCTTCGTCCAGGAGAGGAGCTTCAAGCAGGAGAAGCACCCTATCAGAGCACCTTCATTCGACACTGCTACTGCTTTCAAGCCAAATGGTGAGTGCTAATATTTTATTCTATATTTTTGTTTCCTTATGAAAGTTAATATCACAGTGGTTTTATAGGAATGAATAATTCTATATTTTCCGATAGGTGGTTGAACACGATGATTATAGAGGTTTTAGCTTTACTGTAAATTTTTAATTAAGTGAACTATTGTAAAATATACTAAAAGTTTGTTAAATAATTTTACATTGCTAATAATAATTTGTCAATGTTCAATGTTAGTTTTTAGAATTTTATAAATATTCAATTTTGGTAGAATTTTACCTTTGACAATTGGGTGTTAAATAATTATTATTTCTTCTCACTTTCATGAAATTAGATTAGATTACCGAATTTTGTCAATGCATGGAACGTTCAGTGAATTTTACCAATGCGATTGTAGATTCAAACATTATATAATATTTTCTTTATATACACTACTATGTAAAATTTTACGCAATGCGATAATAATTGGATTTTGAATATTTTGCTTCGATCGTACGTTAGAGGTTTTTCATTCAGTGTTGTTGTACTACTCATTCATACTTTTCTAAACAGTTCGGATCGGTTGAGAAATGTCTGAAGTCTGCATATTTATATGAATGCTAATACATACTTTTAAAGTTTGATAAGAGTTCCATGTTCTAAGTGCAGTTCGATAAAATGAAAATAAGCAATGTAAAATCCGCAGGTCTTATATAAATAAAAATAAAACTACTTAAACTTATTTAAAAATCGGACAAGCCGTGTTATTTCAGAAACTTGGTCATAATGAGTTTCGCAAGAGTATAACATTAAATAAATACGTACATAAAATCATATGAAATAAAAATTATTATCTTACATTGTAACTGTTGTCATACGAAAGAAATATGGGAGTAAACATTTTAGGGACAAAAATGCAAACGGGAACGTTCGGGAAAAAAACAAAAGTTATTTGTAATTTTTTTATGGTTATGGATATGGGCGTTGCGCATAGATCTCGTGAATTATAATTAATTTTTCCCGCAGTTAGTCATATGATGTGCTAATAAACATAGCATACATTTTATCGCTTTCGTTTTTTTTGACATGATCTATAAATAATACCGATTCAACGGTTTATACAGGTTAAATCACGTAATTTAACTGTTGAGTTTGTGAAAAATGTTATTGTCGAAGTTGGCTCCACACTATTTACATTTTACAGTAATTATTGTCAGCCAAATTGATGCTTTCTAGTTAATTTTTATTATTATTCACAGCTGACTCCTGTTTGTACTGCCATTGCTAAAAAATAATTTATGTAGAGATGTGATTTCTTGGAATTTTGAATATGGAATATATATTATATAATTTAATCATTTATTTCGCTTTAAATCCCCTGTCAGCACTTTTTATTAATTGACAATTGATTCATCAGTATAATTGAACCACAATCATCAAATTGAATTTGGGCAATAATAATACATTGGCTATTCGGAAAACGCTTAAGTTTAATTTCTGTTTATCCAATGTTTACTTGTAATGATAGTTACTAAATCTGACGACATTGGAAAGGAAAATATAATGAAATAATTTTACGATTCTTGCTCAGGAAAATGCTATGAATACGTTTATTGTCAGATCTGAACGGTACAATATTGATGGATGCACATTACTAGTTTTCCTCAGGCTACTGAAAATGTTATTATTTTCGTCCAGTGTTTGTTTATAATAACATGTATTACGTGAATAAATTCATATTATCTGTAACATCTGCTTCTTAGAACGTCATTATTTATTGTTCCGAGAATTAATTGGGATGCTAACACAGGAATCACGAGACGTCTATAGGCATATATAATTATTATATACAAGTTGCTGGATGGATGTGTCGTTAACTGACATACACTTTGAATTCCGTTAGTTCTTTAATCCTGCGGTCTGGTATAATATTGACCATCACTAGCTTGTTTTCTTTCAGTTCATAGTTTACTCACTTATCCACAAAGTATTGGTTCAGATCCATTTACTATTCGACTTATGGTCGTGGGAATACAATAACAATAATAATGAATACAACTGTCACGCCTCTTTACTCACCGTCCATTATTTTTCTTGGGAGAAAATCTGTTTCGCCGAACCCATTTCATTTTAGATAATTCGAATTCACACGCATTTTGGCGTCCATACATATACATTACGGGGTAGTAATTTAACACTTGGGAGCCAGTAACCAGCCAGCTAACTCCATCCATAAAAAACGATTTTAATGTCAGTATCAATTTTTCCATCGCACGCGAAACCACAAAATTGATGACCACAGCAGTAGTATGCACATTCGCCAAAGCTTTTTTTGTTGCTCCTGAAAACTTGACACAAATAGGGTTCGTTGTTTTGCAGATTATGTCATCGTAATTTAACCATGATACCATGTGTTCTTCACGCTACTACGCCTTATCCAATGCAAATTTAATTAATTAATAATTTTCATACTAGGAAAGCAATGATTTTGGGGATGTTCTACTTAGTAATATTAGTAATTAAACGACAAATCAAGGATAACTTGACTTATATCTGAGCAACGGAAGTAACATCTGTTTTTAATGCTTATAAAATAAATACAATAGTAAATCTAAATTCGAATGAAAACGGTCGATAAAATTTTGTTTTGCGGTACATCTCTACATATATATTTTGTTGTATGGTAATCATTGTGTCAAAAGACAGATAAATAATTAAAGAGAAAATTGACTGGTTTTTATAGGCTTTTATTTAGTTCTGCTTTCAAGGTTCCACACCTCTTATTATTATTAGATTATAGATTATTCTCTAGTGCATTATAGAATTGTGTAATGTTAGACTCACGGTTATTCTTATATTGATATTTTTTACAGGAAAATTGTGTAGTTTTTTACTATCTCAAACAAATCGATAGTGATTAATTAATTTCAGCATCGAACATCGAAGTGTTTTTTTTGTTTATTCGTTCGTACACAAACACATGTAGAAGAGAAATATCCATTTTTGTCAATTTAGTTAATGTACTATTTATTTTAAATATTAACGATTGACATGATATTATGTTCTTATGGCTATCGATTGAAAACTACCTAAGTACTGCTTTATTTCATAAAACCACAACTAGTTAATATAGTTAGACTATTCTACGAAAGATCAACTCTTATATATTTTTATTGTAAATGGTGTAATTAATACTTTCCATTCAAATAGTCAGGTAATTTGATTGTAAATTGTCTATTTTGAGATGAATATTGTCTTTGAATCCGTTTATTCTAAAAGCACTTTATTGTGCAATAAAATATCAAAAGTCCAGTAATATAATAATCACCCTTTTAGCAAAGAAGGTTGGTCCAGATTCCTTCCCAGGCCAAGATGAAATTAATCTGTGAATAAAGTCTGAAGTAAAGACATGACCATCTCCATATTTTGCTCTTTTGTGTATATATAGTGTACGTGAAAAATTAATCCGCCGGTTTATCTCTGCATTGTCTGCGAACAATTAGTTGTCATAAAGTTGGTTTTTGATTTATTGCGAGTATACAATCTTTCTTTAATAACAGCGTCTCCAGTTCATTCGAAGCAGTTCACGTTTCAACCTTGCAGGAGCAAACTATTACTGGTCGTTTCGCAATTCACCAAAGTTGCATTGAACATTTTTATTTGCTCAGAAACGTTGTCAATTGACACACAAATTGAATATTATTATCTGTTCGATTATGTAAGCATTATCTCATTCAGTCGGTATCCGTTTATAGAAAGACCTTGACTCTAGTAGAATCGATTGTATTTCAATTTTAATGCACAGCCAAATAATTGTTGATTTCATTTACACGTTGGATTACTGTGTACCATAGAGAATAAGTCCGTATTCTTTGCGTTTTCAGGGAGGTAGATTATTAATTGTCAATAAAAAACGATAGAAAAAATAATATCAATAGCTCGCTTAATTATTGTAAAATATTTAAATTCGTATATATTTAATATGCGACAGTGAAAATATTGTCATAGTCTTTTTGTATGTTATACAATGTTTTTTTCATGTTGTATATTGTGAAATTTCAGAGTTTTTCATTTAGTGCACCAATTGAAGGAACCTTATCTGAATGAATATTCGTCAGAGCAAATTATAAATATGTGATAATAATCTGATTGTGATTTTTTAAAAGATAATACGCAGATGTGGTTATTAATATTTCGTATATTTTTATCACATGAGATATTTTACCATGCAACTAGTAGGAAAATCAATTTCTATGTACATTCATACTTCGATAGGCCAAAGCCTATTATCACTGTATGTTCGTTACACCAACAGAGGAACTGTGCATTGTGGAGTAATTTTTATCGTTTCACCTAAAATTAGAATATAAAAATAGACGGTATGAGACAAGACTATATTTGGCTAGGGACGGAGGATATCTGTATCCGTTTGATGCGTTTATGGAGCGGATATGAAACAAGAATAAAAACGATAAACCTGTTTAGTCAATATAATAATGCATTACACGTAGTATTTATTATGACTGAAATGTTCAGTCGTAATTCGTTTGGTGTAAGTAAGTAAGTCTGCAATAAGTAAAAAAATATCAACATCGTTTTTGTTCACTCACATCCTTAAATTTTCAATCGGCAGTCGCCCGTTTTAAACATTACATCCACTAATATAATTTCTTATTGTGCGCCGTTGTACTCCCACACTGACTCACTTTTTCGTTTTCGTACGTAGTGCAATGTTGTTTTTTTTTCATACTCTGCCGCGTTGTTTTTTCGTGGTCTTATTTTGTTCCGCTGCGTTGCCGGCCTGCCACCGCGGCGGCCATCGCGCTCCGTCTGGCAACGCCGCCTATGACGACACCACACCGCTGATCGTCGGCACTCCTGGCGAGAAAGAAATAACATGCAAATGCGCGAAACAGATGTATGCAGACCTATATTTGGGATTTTTTATGCCCACTATAAAAATAACGGCTCATTATTCGCTATTTTTTATTTGTTTATACACTGTTATTCAAAGATTCTTTGTGTTTTGATGCCTGTATGTATGGTTTATTTTAACGCAGCTAAATTTACATCATATAAAAATGATTAAATTTTATGGCTTAAATACTTTTGTCGGTAACTATTTCGTTTGTGACGATTACGTAGCTATTAAAGCTAATAAAATGAATTAAAAACAATGTAGTAACTGACCATCATAGAATAACGTTCTTCTAACGGGGCGCACAAATTTGTGCTTTTCAGAAACCGTATGTTGCGGCGGTGTGCACATTTTTGTGCTCGTCGGTAACAT
>JAGVSQ010002326.1:0-25149 GCA_022683975.1 Rhyacophila evoluta | reverse complement strand
CTTAACACACTTGTTAATTGATATGAGGAGTGATGACATTTACGAAGTATAGAGCAAGAAAGTTTTCTGGTTTTCTTATAAAAATGTACTAAGAATATTTAACTACAATTGGCTGTCAAAATATTTAAAATATTAGGCACGGAACGTTACGAGTCTGGCAGATAACCGCTGGAGTACACAATAACGTAATATTACGGTTTCCGTAGGCAAAGTGTTAAAATATAAATACTGGTCATTCGTTATTCATCACAGGGCAGTAAGAGTTAATTAAATACTGACACTTGCTTACTTACGTAAAATAACACCACTCGTGTTTTTCAATTCTGAAAATTCGCGTTGTTATTTGCATTTCAGTCCGTTAGCGTATACGTTTTCTTACCAATAATTTCTGTATAAACAGTCATGCATGAGTCTCATTGAAATTCTGTTATTGGTGGTGATACTGTCTTCTGTAATGCCGTATCGCACAAAGTACTCTAGCTTTTGATGTAAGTGTACTTTCATTTCCTATAAACATTCAGTAAGAGTGAGGTCAGATAATAAATGTAGGGATCACGCCATGTGCGTATTTATGATAAAACATACGAGAAAAACTTCTTACTTTCTAGATATAAATACCCAATATGGAGTCAAATGTCTTACATATTTTCATACAAGACCACAACTATTACAATTACTTTGTAAGATAAAGATTGTATTTATATCCCTATATATAATAACATATCGTAAAAATCTATCTATTTCTAATAAATTCTTTTATTATTTTTCGATTATGTTCCAAAATTAACATGAATGAGTTGTCTATGACTTTAGCGAAATTGTGCATTATGACAAAAATGTTTTTTCCAGCGGTAAATAAATAACATATTTACGAAAATTTTAATATTCTTATATAATTGAGATTTTCCCAAATGATGTTGTTATTTCCATGTAAAGCGTTCCAGAAGATGTAATAAGGGCTTTAAACAAAACACGTTATGTAAATGATTTCTATTTTCATTTTTTTTTCGAGGGTGGTGGAGGGGAAAACAAGTAGTAATAATCAAAAAAATAAATAGTAAAACGTTCGCTCGCGAATAACACACGTGCCGATCCCTGTTTATGCGCAAAAATTGAAAATTCAATAAAACCATAGCAAATCCAGTAAGTTGAGCGATCGACTATCTTCAAATTTTCGCCAAATTTAACTGTCAAGAAAAGATTTAGAGATCTTTACGTTCTAAATTTGAATTCGAATATTAAAAAGTTGTATGCGATTTATCATTCCGTAGACGCACTATTAATTTTCTTTACTGTAGTAATTAAATATCTTTTTATTGTATGCGGTAAAGATAATTTAATTTTTAGTCAATAATAATAATACTGAGAATATATATCTTCTCGAACAAGAGGTGAGAAGAAAGTGGCGATGTTCAGTGAAAGATCAATAGGTTATTTAATATTCCATGTAGAAGTTTGTCCAGGAAATCACGGAAAAATATTGTCGATTCATTACGTGATTTTCGTTTCATAATACGCAGCTCGAAAATTGTCTCGCAATGTAAAATTACTGCCAGCAAACTCCTGTGTCTAAAATTCTCAAACGTCGTCACTATTTCAATGTATTGTGCAATGTTAAGCAGACAAAAATACACGATTTCAAACTGAAACGAAATGAAAACTACTTACGTTGAAGCAGAACAAAATTAATGAGACTGGACGGGTTTTCGTTGGTGATTAATTAATCAACCAGTGATGTTTGGCGATTTACATCACAAATCACTCTAATAATAGAGTAATTGTTTGCATGTAAATAATATATGTTACTGGAATACCAATCATCTTGAATTGAAGATTAACCTTTTCTATGCCAGCAAAATTTTACTAGGCGGACACCTGTGGGCCAGCATTTTTTGAAATAAAAAGTCAAAAAAATTTAAATACGCAGTGTTGAGAATTTGTGAAAAGGTACCAAATCAAATAAAAAATGTTGTTATTGTGACGACAAGGTGTTGTCGCGCTGCCGAACTTGCTCACTTACCTATTTATAGCTATTTTGCATCTCTGTTGCCGACGCTCTGCTGCTGACGCTCTGATGCCGTGGCATCTATCGTTGCCTCGGCTTAACAAGTGTCGAATATTCAGAAAACTTAGAAAAAAATAGATGTTTTCGTTGAATATTGGATGATTTGTCACAAATTGAAGCTTATGAAATGGATCAAGTAGTTTTTTTCTTACTTTGATAGTGTAATTCGCTAGAACTCATTTTGTGACTTTCTCGAAAAAGTCCTAGCCACATCTAGTTGTTACTTTACCTAGTAAACTTTTACCAATATTATGAATAAAATAAAAGGAGGATTTGATAGAAGCCAAAGCGATGGACGATAAGTCGATCTGGTGGTGGTTGTATGCTCCATATAATAATATAATATGGCTGTAGAAGTAAAGAATGGTAGAAATATGATTTTATTAATATTTTTTTTATGTATTACAGGTGGATGGGCAGTTTTAAAAAAAAGGTGGTCTTCAATGGATTGGGATTCAGCTAAGACCATATTGAAGCTTCATGTCAACTTTGGAGTGCAACCTCTCTTCAAGATATCGGTTGTAGCTAATCCTGAGCATCCGTCTGACAACATCATTCAACTTCAACCACCCGACAATGGTTTTCCAAGGAACAGCTATAAAAACCCCAGCGTATTAAATTATTTCATTTATATTATTGTATTTTACATAAATTGCAACAAATTCAGTCTACATTACTCATCGAATAATAAGTGTATTACTGTTTTTATTAGCATTTACTTACCAGAACTCATTTCAATTTTAGTTTTTTAATAAGTAAAAAATCTAATATTTTGATCAGTTTCTTTAGATTAAAATTAACCCATTATTTACAGTATGTATAAATTTGTGCGTTTCAGAAACATTCTCTTGCGGCGGTGTGCACATTTTTATACATTTTGGTCATGTTCAATTTCATTTATAAAAATCATATGTTTGTCTTTACTGACAAGTCCTCCATATTTTGAAGTCAACTGACATACTTTACGTTAATTAATCAATGCGTTCCAATCACACACGGCAGGTCACATTTTTTACAAACATAGCTGTAGACGATGTGTGAAGACATTGAGATATCTCAAAATCCCTTTACTCTCTATTGTGACAAAACTAATTATTCTATAGTTTTTTTTAATTAAAAAGGACTATCAAGTTCTTATAATAAGATTAAACATATTATTATATTTAAATATTAATTACAGTAGAACCTTGATGTGATAGGATGTGGCTGCTAAAACCGAAAGTCTGTTATACAGAAATCGGTTTTCAAAGTGCATTTTTTATTAAAAAAATAAATGGCATAATACAAGACCAGTGAAGATTAAAGAAAAGAATCGACTTTTGTTTGCATTTTTGAAGTATGCTGTTCTTTTATAAGCAATTGTCTGAAATTATGAAAGTGTACTAATAATTTTCTAATACCAATAACTTCATCTGATTTTTCACTTTCAGTTGTAATGTGATATCCAAAGTCACCTTCATCCACTTCTAACTGATGTAAAAGACTTCTTCTCCAGCACTATTCTGCATTGTATTCAGAAATCAGAAACGTTTAACCCTTCAAAATTTATGCTGCCCTGCTAAGTAAAAATACAGTGTCTTACGTGTAATTTCTTATGTAGATACTGTGTTCTTACTTAATACAACAGTATGTCTGCATCTTGGTCATAAAAAAAAGTTTTCCAGCCATTTTCCTAAGTTTGCACTTTCATTTCTTTACAGATATTTTGTCTATTCCGTTATGTCGAGGTTTCACTGTTATATAAATTAGCGTACAAGTGCTTCCCCACAAAAATAATAATTTACATACATACATAAATCATTTCTGCTATGGTTCTTGGTGTATTACAGCTTAGTCAACAGCCATTTATATAATATTACAACATTCAACTGAAACAATCTGTGTTTTCTATTTCTTCAGCCAGTAGGTTTTGCATCAAGAGCTTGTCTGGCTATTTACAATAGATCCAAATGTTGGACTTGACACATACTTAAAGACCATGTGATTTTGATATCCTGAACAACATCTAATTCCTCAAATTCTTGATTTATTTCATGGTTGTGATATATTCACCACACTTCACTCCTCTCTGCCTACCTATTAAACTCTTTAACTGCCAGTCGCAATGTATTTGATCTTGTCCTGTACGCTAGAAATTTTCGACATATGAAAACATGCAAGAAAAATAATTTGACTGCCTAAATTTGAGACTCACCAATGTTCATATTCGCATCATATGTGTCATGCGTGTGCATTAATGAGTTTATGAGTTAATGAATTTATGTCGAAACCATTTTTCAGATCTAGAATATTGTACGTTTAGTAAGAGAAATTGTCCCGACTCACGGGAAAGTCGTTAGCGTATAGGGCACGTCATCGCCTGGCTAAACTGTGAGTCGTTGGCGTGCGTATGGTTAAAACTGTACTAAATATACTGTCCAACTAATAGCAATAAAATTAAAACTATTTTCAAATACTATTATTTATACATACAGTGCCATTTATAATTTTTACAAGGCTTCTTGCTTTAATCTGCTATGATTATCGGATTCTTTTTATAATAATAAATTTATGTCAAAATACAACAAATTATTTGATTATTCAATACATATATGGAAAGCTAATTTCTTTCCCGGTTACCTCATTTAAATTACTTTCCGAAAAAACCCGGAATGATTTTGAAATGACATTTCATGTCACTTATTTAACAGGACTGCTTGATACCAGGTTGTTAGATTCTTTTAATCTGGAATATGCAGTAAAGCTTACCAGTTTATTATGTGTTTCATGTTTCATCATAGTTGACAGTTCATAATTTAGTGAACATTTTTACATTTGTAATTTGTAAAATTTTATATATACATATTGCGCTGTCCTATTTTGTATTTATTTTTTTTAGTTAGTTAATATTTTGTTCTAATGAAAAATCTAATAGCGCGAAGAGACAGCCACAAATGTTATTTCGAAAAACTTTGATGTCTATTTGATTTTATAATTTGATGGACTATGTGAGTGTAGTTTATAATTAATTTTAAGTATCAAAGTTTTCATGTCAACACCTTCAAAATATCTCTTTGTAAATTATCGTTATTGGGGATATGAAAGGTATTCAATAATAAATGAAAAATATCATTAGGTTCTGTCAAAGAATAGATATGTAATGTAAATGAAATATATTATAGTTCGGAGGAGACAATTATGTTATATTGCATTCCATGACAACTGCACGCAAGACAGCTGCACATCGGACAAGTGCTCACAAGACATCCGCGCACACATTGAAGTGCTCACACTAACACAGAAATATTAAGAGATTTTATATTTAGTTTACGTATATATTTTTATGTATTATTTCAAACGCAAAGAAGCCGATATTGTAAAAATTTCTACTATTCTTTTTTTGTTTAATACATTTTGGCAAATTACAAATCTGACTGTTCCATAAATAGACTTTTAAAATTGAAATCACAAAATACCCATTTTCTCATGTTTATTTGTAAGTGAGTGACTATGTATTATTTAAAATTAAATATAAAATGTCTTAATATTTCTGTGCTAGTGTAAGCACTTCAATGTGTGCGCGGATGTCATGTGAGCATTTGTCTTGTGAGTACTAGTCCAGTGCGCAGCTGTCTTACGTGCAGTTGTCTGGTACCATTAAATTGTTAGGGGAAAAAATTGCACAACAGGTTTATTTAATATGATAGTACACATTACAGTTCCCCTCATAGCTGATTGATAGGCGCATGTGATCCAATGCCTAAGGCTTTCCACAAAATAATGTGAGCAATTAGATCTGAATTCTTCAATCAATTTAAATCTGCGCTAGCGTCAAACCTTTGAAAATTTCTCTGTATAATGTTTGACTTTTATACTTGTCTACCCAAAAGTTGTAGGTAGCAATTAATACGACTAAAAATAAATTACCTTGCACATGATGTATCACGTCTATATGCTCCATTTTTATAATTTATTTTTTCCAATATTGCGCCTGCATTGAATATTTTTAAGTTTATTTTTTTTACAAATATGAACAAACAAATGAAAAGCATTCTCACGTAGCAAAGATCTTAAAATACACTCAACTTGGACATATATAATGTTGCGTGGAAAAAGAAATAATGATTTTTTTGTATTTTTAGGTGGTGGCAGCATATAAAAAATTACTCATAGATGTCGTCCAAGCTATGGAGGTTATACTCCAGGATGCAAAGATATTTTCTGAAAATATGTTTGGATATGAGAAACGTATTGCTTCACACATTTTTATAAATGATACTTACAAAATAATCAAGCTTCAAGAGTTGCACGATTCTAAGGTGTGTATTTTACCAAATCATGTTTTGTATATTTTGGCATGTGTTTAGAATGTTTGCCAATATATCAAATGATTAAACAAGCATAAATAGTAAAGATAAATTTAGGTATTGGTGATTTAGGCGGATCTGTATGCATACGATACATCAAGCTATCTCTCACATAAAATCACAATCTTTCCATATGTATAACAGCTGTGAAGTACTGGACTTTTAGTAATTGCAAATATTTAAAAATTAAAAAAAAAGTTCTGTTCAATTCCTGCAAGAGATATTTGGAAGTATCACATAACAGATTCCTAGGATGTATAATGCAGTCATACATGAACTTACTTTAATATTGTATAAAACACATGTTGTGAACCAGATACTTTACAATATTTGGCAGATCAATGGTTTGGTTACATTGTGTGCATGGATGATAGAGTTCTATTAGAGACGCTGATTAGACTGTACCGAATGAAGTAGAAAGAAGTCTGTAAATTTTTAATGCAAAGTAGAGATTTTATAATTTACACAATATATTATAAAATGTTTATAATAAATATTTTACCACCGACTCTTATGTTTTGATAATTATTATTTTTTTAGAGAGTTCCCGTTGTTGAAATTTTGAAAGAAATATTTAATAATGAAAATATTGGAGATTCAACCAAAATTTTATTGCAGTCTCCTAAGTACTTTAAAGAATTACCGGCATTGATAGCCACAACTGATGAGGTGTAAGTTTCCATATTTTAATGAAAATATTGGTAAATTTCAATAAGATGTTATATTAAAGTAAATATATTTATACTGACATCCTCCTGGTAGCCTAAAGTTTTTTGTGTGCGCTTTGCATCCGCGGAATGTGAGTTTGATTGCCACATTTTGATCAAAAAATGCAGGACTTGATGCCAATTGAGTAATTATTGTTTGACCAAATATTCACATGTCATTTTTCTTTTATGCTTCAGTATTCTATTGCTTATAGGATTGTTATAGTTATTGTATTATTGAAACGGTTCCTTTTCTCTGATTTCAGTACACTTAATAACTTTATGCTCTGGTCTTTTGTGAAAGAATATCTACCGTTTATGAATGCAGAGTACAAAACTCTTATTGATGATTATAACTCAGTCCTGACAGGTGAATATATTTGATTGCATACTTATTTATTTTATATATTTTTATAAGACTCTCTTTACAACTATATTATTACAAAATAATGACAAATTTGCCTTCACAATTAGTTAGAAATATCAGTTCCTAATAATATCTCATTATAAATTGAAATCTGAACAAGAGAAAAATGTTTTTATTCTGATCACATGATTGTGTATTTTAAATTGTACGTGTACATGTTTTTAAAACAAGATTTAATTAATAATTGTTGTACGTAGCAAAGTGTTAAAATCTTGCAAATTTTTGTTTGTATCCAAACATTATATCCATATAAAAAAAATTCAATAAATAAGTGATTGAATTCGTTAAGGAATGTTTTAAATTTATAATTTTAGCTGGATTACGATTCAAAATAACTATTTTCTATCTGTCATTACATAAATTAATGATCTTTAACTTCTCAATATTTTTTTGAAGGTAGCATATTTATAATATTTCAACATAACCGAGTTTATTTTCTTATTATAGGTTACCGATATACGCAACCACGCTGGGAGTTTTGTACATCATTGCTGCATAAATATGCACCTCTGGCAGTATATAGTCTATTGGACAGTGAGAAATTCAATGAATTTAATATGAAAACAGTCTTAGGGCATAAATTAATTAACAATATGATATGGACTATAAAGGCAGTAGCTAAGGACAAGATAAAAAATAACAATCGGATGTTGAAATTGACAAAGAGTATCCTAAGCGATAAGGTATTTATTTCTCTAGTGCATTTTAATACTGGCAGTATCCAAATTTCTTACACACGTATTATTTTTACTGTTTTACATCAATTATAAGATACACTTTTTTCCTAGCTATCTTCAGGGTGTGTTTTATAATCCGCATTAAAAAATCATATTGATGAATTATTTCTTGAAAATTGAATTCATAAAATCAAATAAGAAGTGTATAAGTAACATATATACACAAATTCTTGTCATTTAATGTTATTTCTTCTGTTGTTAATGATAGTTAATTAGATTATCAATAAATGTTTACATTGAGTATTTTAATTAAATTATGATTTATTTGATAAGTATATAGAGATTATTTATCTTCTTTTACTTTATTTTAGATTGACAATATGACACTGCAAATTGGTATACCAATGGAATTTATATCAAAAACATTTATAAATAAATACTACGCCGAGTTAATTGTAAATAAGTATAGCTTGATGCAAAATATGGAAAATTTACATTATTTTGCGTTTAAACAAAAACGAAAACATTTCAATTCGAAACAACTCAAAGAGAAGTAAGATACTTATTTAAAATATTTCTATAACTATGGGGTTCAACCCTGTTGACATATCAGGGGCTTAGTATCAAAATGTTGTAAGTGCAAAATTTTGATTCTTGGAATTTTATTTGCAAGATTTTGACAATAAACTTTTGATAATATAACTTGAACAGTTTTACCCAAATGTGACTTGGACACGGGTTTTGTTTTTATATTAACAACCCTGAGTCTGGTTAGAGTAAATCTTGTTTCGATTTGTTGGAAGTATTTCCAATATAAATTCCATTTATATATTTGTTGTTAAACATTACTTGTGCAGTATTTTCTAACATGTTTAACTAAAATCTGAGAATTTTTGGACACTTTTATAACGATAACCTGACTTAATAGTAGTTAAAAATTTATACTATAGTTGGTAAACAATGGCAGTATGTGGCGGAATATGTAGTCTTACACTAAAATAATCCATTCTGGGGCATTATCATTTATCAGTCAATCGCCTGATCCTAAATATTATATCCATGAATAGTTTTGATTATACTTATTTAAGCTGTTTTTTTTAGATTACTCCCACAAATATTGGGTACAAGGAATGTCATTTACAATGAGCCACTCAATATTGTAATAATACCACGATCACTTTGTAATTTTCCTTATTTTAAATATGACTACCCAAGGTGCGTTAGTTTTTATTTTATTATTCTATTATATAATGTAGGGCAAGTGAACAGATATTTTATTTGACTCAAAGAGAATCTATATTAAATATATAAGAGTATAAATTGAAAAATATTTACAATCGATAAGAATGATAGAAAAAGTAATAGATAAAACCCACAATCCACACCGGATTGTAAGACTCCGGATGTGTTTGATTATGTAAATTAAATAGATGTAAATATATTATTTTTATGATTTTTTTAGGGCAATTAATTATGGCAGACTCGGTGTCAAAATAAGCAATGCGGTTATCAAAGTTTTGATGCCAGACAGTTTTTTCTATCATACTGTGAATGTCATTGAGTCGGATGTGAAGAATTTAACGCACCGTGGATATACTCTAAATCGCTACTGGCGCTCTATTCAGCATTTTTTTACTTGCTTACAAGGGTATGTTGATTTATTATCACCTCATATAATATATATATAATTTAGGTAAAGAAATATAAATGATTTAGATTAGTTCTAAATACATACAGTCAGTTCTCGACTTACAACAATTCACACTTAGGACCAAATCAAAAAAACTTGTTTAATATTCCTATAGATGGTACCTATAAATTTAATTTTTCAACGTGATAGGAGTGTGAGATATAAAGTTATGACTCAGTTTGAATCTAATATATATTAAATTTGCAGTGTCAATTTGATTTTTTTGTATGAAACTTGATTTACGATCAAAGCAATGGAAATTAGCCCCGTTGTATGTCGAAAACTGACCATACAGAACTACCTTGCATATCCCGGTTCAAAATTGTCCAAAAGAGATTTTTTTTATTTGAAAATTACAATAATCTAAGGAAAAAGAGTCTCTTGAAAAATGACTATGTACAATTATTTTGTACTTAAAATTTTCGCCCTTTTTATCAAAAGAATACGGTCAATTGATGTGTTGAAGGACTTGTACAGAACTAAATGGCTTAATCAATTTTAAAAATTATTTCATTTTGATGACCTTGTTAAAAACAATTGTTATTTAGAAGGTCACCTCTCTTTGTCAAGACAATAATCCAAGTTTTTTGAAATTAACACGAACCTTCATTATAATGGTATATTCTAACTCGGCAATAAGTATCTCATTTTTGTATTGAAACATTATTGTCAACCTATTTTTACTCAATTAGGGCATTTATCACATTATAGCAGAGGTTTATATGAAGATTTATACTAAAAGTGACAGTTCTAGTTTCCTCAAGTCTTTTCCAGTTTACATCTAATTACGTTAATTGTAGATTAAAGATTTTAGAATTTCTTCCATTCCATAAAGCCACAATATTTTGTCTTAGAAGATTGTTACATTCATGATAAGATATATTATGCCGTACTTGTGGATAATGTGAATTATGAATATCAAGTCTCCATAAATTATTCATTCAAACGAAATAGAAGAGGAAGAATTTCTCAAGTGTTACATAAACTTGTACCATCTTACGAGATATATTTATTTTATCAAGTCGATTGGGTCAAAATCATAAATCCGATTTTTGATCCATGACATTACCAGCAAAAAGTTACCTCCAACCATGTTATAAAGATGTATTTTTCATAGCTGAAATATTTTATAGTTTAAATACTATGAAATTTGAAGATAAGCTACAATATATTATAATTTTCAGTGGCCCGGTGAGAGAAGAGAGTATGGTTATCAACTTTAAGTTTCTGGAACAACTAATAGGAGTCACAGTAGCATTAGATGCTTTGGAACGGAAAATGTATTTGAATGATACTCATGATCATCTCCCAGGACTTGACGCTTTTGAGGAGGTTACATTGTTTTTCCTCAGCTATTCCCAGGTAATTAATCTTTCTGAAAATGAAGGCTATTTCATTTATCTGCAGTGATGTTTTTATTACAACATCAAATAGGGTTCACATCTTCAAAGATGGCATTATGCAAGATCTGGCTTATGGTAGCTGGACCAAATTAAACTGAAGATAGGATGTGTTGGGCGGAAAAGAACACATTTAATACTATTTGTCTGATACATGCATTCTATCAGTGTTATTTTATGGTAACGATTCATGATACCTGGAGATAATGATGAAATGTACTTAGTTTCAGAATCAGTACTGAATATTATATGGTACTGAAGTGATTTGACTTTGTGAGAAGCTTAGAGATAGTTACTATTGGAACTAGAAGATAGGAGACATGCTGTCGATGCCTTCAGAGTGTACAATATATGTGTGTGTATATTATTAGACTTTCTAAGTATAGTATTGTAGTATAATGAATGCCTCTTTATTTAATGAAAAAAAATGTGAAAAAAAGAATCGTGCAATAGGCCTGGCACTGGCTAAAACTTATGCTTCTTCTTCTGACTGGTAATTTTCCAGCATCCTGGAAGACTGTCGATATTATTTACAAATTCATCAAGAGCAAATAGCGGATGTTGGCATATATTATCGGAGAAGATCAATGTGACGGGGGAACCAGAAAGCACACCATGATGGTTATATGTTTCACATAGGGATTAGATATAATCAAAGAATACTAATGATAATGACCACATTTACACAAATGTCATAATAAATTTATTTTTGTAGGACCAATGTTCGAAGACCGTGAATCGCAACTACAATCCATTTTATAATACGACACGTGACTTTCAGTTTAATAAAAGATCACTGTAAGTATTAAAAGTATTTTCCTTGAGAATGTGTGGTTTACGTGTCAACAACACGCATTTGAATGGGGACAGTTAATATCAATTAACATAGTTATTCTTTCTTTCATGGATACGCATATACCAAGGACAAGGGCTTCCCAAGAAAAGCTTTATTTTATTAGTTAAAAAATACAAAACGTTTGAATAAGATTTGATTTTCTTTTCTATAAAAGTTTTCGATAAAGCAATGGAATTAAAACTCAGTATGTAATTATTATTTACTAATTACGTTTGTGTTGGATTGTAATATCTGAACTCTAAAAATTTGAGTTGTCGTTTCATAAAAGTAATGTGAATACTATGGTGCATTCCGACTTTAAATAAAATAGAATTGTCATTTATATTTTTTAATACATCATTTATTATATTTACTCTTGCAGATTCCAGATTATTTGGCGTCATGAAAGCCGTTTCCAAGAAACTCTGAAATGCCCTATCATTTATAAAAATTGTTCTAACCCCGTTTAAGCGACAAGAAAAAAGTATAAATTCATTTTCACTTTTAACTTAATTTCGTTTAACTACAAGAGCTTGCCTTGTTGGCATTATCTTGCCTTAAATGGCATTATAATCTTTAGGTCAGAAACAATATCTCTCTGCTACTAATATTTAATAAATTTAATAAGAGAATACGTTTGTCTGTAAAACCAACTGAACTGGTCGATAGCCATAATAAAGACAAGTGAATGATCATAAAACAAGATAAAAAGGTATTGGGAGTTATTTCAATTTAAAACTTTACTATAAAGCTGATTTAAGAGTTGAATAGACTATACTCCGCATGGTTCTAATGGATAGAAAAGTATCATCTAATAGCTTCAAAGAAGGAATCCAAGAAGATATAAATAGGTGAAGATGCTGCTAGGTATATATATCAGGAGATCTGTTAGAAGATTACTAATCGTAAAGGAATCGAAGCAGTGGTGTGGGTACTGAGGAGCGGTTGGAGAAAACTGCTCCAGGCCCACGAATTATGAGGGGGCGTGAGTTGGTAGGATATAAAAATTAGGTAACGAGAAGGTATACAGCAAGATTTTTTTTATATAATTATCAAAGTGTGGTGTGTGTGTGCCTTATTAATTAAAATAGATTTTTACTTTCAGATATTAAATAGTTAGGTATCTACTTACCAATGAATAGAATCAGAAAATGAAATAGTTTTTCAGGAATTAATTAGTCGTAGAAAAAATGTATTAAATATATTATATTCCCATTTCGTGTTTTTAAAGTAAGTGTGTGTTGTGTGAACCTAGATTAATTTTGATATGAATCATTAAGAGTGTTTATTAGTATAACTGAGTTAATAATGCTAATTTATAATTAATTGTTCTATCCAAATGCCATTTTAAGTCAGAAGAATCTATATTTATTTTATTAAATTGGAAAACAAGTAAACAGAATGTGTCATAAAACCTACTCAGCTTAACTTAACTGTCAATGAGTACTTATATCTAAAAAGGAAATTGTATTTTTTTTATTATGAAATATCTTGCCATATTATTTATAATCATATTGAGTATTTCAACCAAAATAACTTGCAATATATTATTGTAAAAGTTATTTGTGTTATTCACAGGATTTTATTGATCTTGTATAGCATTTGCAATCTTTTTTAGTAGGGTATAATTATTAAATATCTACAAAATAAAAATTTCAAAGAAGGTTATCCGATTTTTAATTTAATTGTGAAAATCTAAAGTTTTTAAAGTTAATGAGTTTTTTAAAACAATCGAGGTTCAATTAATGGTGTGTAGTTACTTTTGTCATTTTTGTTGGGATATTGATGAAATACTTAATTATTATTAGTGATTGAATGTAAAACCATATTAGTGTGTTAATGAAACAAACCAGTACACAGTAATACGTCCATGGATAGGTAGACTGTATTTATTCATTTATTGTATTTGTTCAATACTTATTAATTGTGCGTTCATTGTATTTAGATTTTGTAGTTTTCTTTTTGTTAGAATGTAATGTTAAGGTTCTTTTCGTCTGAATAAAATTCTTTATTTAATTGTCATAGTTGTTTTAATGTCTTTTAATATAATCCATTCAACTTTTTAACAACATTCTTGTCAGGTGTAAAACATTCATGGTGTTATATTTACATGATAATATCTTTATTTTTTTATAGATATAGTATGTTACACAGTGAGGAATTCCTTTCATTTGTGAATATAGGTGTTTTTTATTGAACCTGGAAATATTGACGATCAAACCATGTGATGTATCAACAAACGAGACTTATCTAGATATTCAGTATATTTCGTCTTGCGATGTATTCAAAACCATGTTTTACTATCCGTGCTGTCGTAAAGAAAGATATTTTATCAATTATTTTAGACTGACGCATTACTTCAACTAGTATTGCATTCGCGCCATTTCACAACCTCCATTTTTTTTTCAAGATCAATTTAAGTAATAATAAATGGAAAAAAAAATATTAGAATTCTGACAAACCTATAGATTAAAAGCCCTGCTTTATAATCATATATATTCCTAAAATAAGAAACTTCAGGAGCAAATAAAGATAGATGTTTAAGCTCATTTTTCATTTATTCTACACAGAATTACAATAATAACAAAAATTGCAATATTTTTATGTGGTAGCATCGATACATAGGTGAATGTCATTTCTTACTATGTCTCCAATACTATTTATACAGTCTTGTGATAAGTATCGTCTGCAAAATTCATCAGCATTATCAATATGTAAGAAGTGAAAGATTTTTACATGTTCATAGCTAAGAAAACAAGATTTTTTTTTAAATATTTTATGTACATTATAAATATGTTTCGAAATAAAAACATTTAATAATTGAAATATGCGCAACTTGTTATAATGGTACACATAGTAGAATTATTTATAACACCAATCAAATTGGTAATCAGAGAGAGGGACGGTTTGCATGGAGACAATTTATGAAGGATGAAGCAGCAAACCTAATTCTATGAGTACCATTAGTAAGCATTATCCTACACTCAGATCGTGAAATACAATTCAAAAGAAAAAACAGAAAACTGTACCTACCGGGATATAAATGGACCTTTAGTTAATACTTTTCCCCAACTATTTTATTTTTAATCTCAATGAAGAATTTTAAGCCCCGTAAAATACCTGATTTTTTTGGCATAACATCGATTATAGTTTCACTAATAATTTATAACAAAAAACAATATCACGTCATATCAATTTTCATAACAGATAATATATTATGTCTAATTTTTCTCATATATGGCAAATTAATACTGAATATTGAGGTTATAATAAATTGATAAATATTAAAATGAATACTTAACTGTAAATTAAAAATACAATTAAATTTTGATCTTGCTTAATATTATGGGATACATTCTGATGAGTACCATTAATAAAGCTAATAGAGTGTGACTTAATTTACATATTTTCAATAGAAATTTGATGGAAAATTAGCACTAAATTAGTCATCTGACAAATATTATCTTTGTGTACTCATTAGAGTTGTTTACTTCATAATGTTACCAGCCAAAAAAAAGCACAGGTCTGTCACGGGCTCTACGAATGGATGTCTCTTCTGATGTTATAAAAGTAAGTATGCAACTGTGGTATCCATTTGATTAATATTCATTAAAATTTAATAGCATCTTTTAGAATAATTTACTGTTCATAATTGAAAACTCACTATTCTTCCGAAATTCAACAGCAAATATATATTTGATTGAATTATTCATCAAGAATGCAAGCGTATATATGAAATACTATTGATTGAAATATTGATGATTGAAAACATGAACTTTGCACAATTTATTTTCTATATGTAAAAGAATTATTGTTAATTATTATTTTACTCTTTGGTAAAATTCTAAAGTCGTTTTTTTTATATACTTTAGCTATATCTGAAGGCATAATTATTGTAGAAAATTTCTTCATAATATGCAGATACTTAGATGAAAATACTACAAATAAATTTTCGATAGAAATTTCGATTAAAATATGCTGCCATTAAGCATAGCATCTTGAATTATTGTGATGAGTAAGCATTTACAAAATCTCAAAACGTGTGAACATGCCTGAGACATACGAAGAAAGCATTTAGGCTATTGCACTGCAAGATGTGGAGACCCCAAAATTCATGCATACCTATACTTGTGAATAATAAACATCAAAATAAAGTCGATTTTTTAAGAAAATTATCCAGTGTTACTGACAGACAGCTTTCATTTAAAATTATTTTTAAAGTATGGATACAAATATAAATATTATGTTTGAGGAAGTTTTCATTCAACCAATATGTATCAGTTACGCAGTATATTTAAACATAAACAGTTATATTTAAACGTCCAACATATATGTATATTATGACATGTATCTATATGAAAGATAAACATCAATTATCATATAATTACAAATTAGACAGGGGAAGTTAGTATTATTTCAGAAAGTTAGTTGAACGAAGTAACAACAAAATCTGCGATAGGAATGTCTTATATTATATTCAACATTTATAAAATATATTTTAAATATTAACAAACATGACTAGACACAAATTTAAATATGTATTATGATTTCATTTCATCAATGATAGATTGCTGTAACATATTTCACAGCTGAAAACCAGATAGATATTTTTAAAACCTCTAATTTCAGAAAACATTTCTATAGATAATTATTTACTCTCTTCACAGAAACAAGATTACGGACATTTACAAATTTAATATATTATTACAGAGATCTCACAATACATAATAATAAAACAGTTATGAATTAATACAAAAATAAAATTGAAAGAAAATAATTATAATAATATTATATAATAGTTCCTGGTACCTACACACTGAATAGTAAGTCCTGGGGTTTGAGGAAAGCTTTTATAAGTTAACTTGTTCATAAATTTTATAATATTGAATAATATTCAAGGAATTTTCAATCCTTTTCAATCAACAATCATTTATATTTATTATAGTACATACATACTTATACTTTGGAGTATGATTGTAATAAATATGTGACAATAATTTAAACAATTGTGCTATCAGACATGTTTTTAACAGTCACTGTGACATGCTGACAAAAATATATTTTTAAAGAAGTTCTTATATCATTGTAGCAATGTATATATATTATTTTAAATATATATACATATATGTATATGTATGTATATATATTTACAGTTTAATATAATTTTATAAGTAGGTAAAAAACAATAAGAAAATGTATTTATCGTAATGTATTTTAACAATAGCGTAAAATAATGTTTATTCCATAAAAATATAAAATGCATTTTGAAATATTCAGTGGTGATTAATGCCTTGATAGAGCAGTGGTATAATGAAAGTATTAAATCAAACTTTGCAGATAGGAATGGACGAAGATTACTTCATAACCAAATCAAATGCCATTCCAACCAGATCCTATCGGCCGTCGCAAACTTGTATCAGTGTATTGGTATGTACAGCTTATGACTTTGATGAAATGTCGGTTGTTTCTGTCAGTTGATGACGTCCTGCTCTCTGAAATTTTCTTCATTAAAATTTTTAAGGGGCTAAATCGAAACCAGCAGATCAAATCGAATCGCATAATTTCTCTTTATTTCCGATCATGTCCTTAATAATAATTAATTTTATTTTATAATTATCTGAATCTTATGGCGAATGGGCGTTTGTTTTACTTTGTTTAGTGTTTATCATAATCTCAAAGCTTAAAGCTTCCTTCCTTATTTGTAGCTTGCATGCATTACATTTTTGATTTGGAATTATCTATGGCAACAACTTGGCTAACTTGAAGAGGTCTAATATATGTAGATAGAAATATTACTATAATTTCCTATACAGGTATTTAAGAACTATTTGCTCCATAACTATGACTACACGGTCTGGGGTGACTGACATGATGAATAAAAGATAGAAAGAGACAAAACAATGTCATACAAAGAATGAAGAAGATTCTAATGGGATCGTGTTAGAATTTAATTTTTTGGAGTATTAATCGTAAAGATTGCGGGAATCTGCTAAAGCGGAGGTGCTGCTTTATGAAAATATAGAATAGTTATACTTACTGCTGGCACTTCATACGGATAAAGTTAAGTAAATGGGTAACAATCGAATGAGAAATGAATTACAATCTACATACTTATCATTTTATATAATTACACGATTCAACGTTTCGTAAATAACTGGTAATTCTCCGAGCTAGGCAAAAGCTATGTCCAATACTAAAAAAATGTTATTTTAAGCTTCACACAGCCCAAAAATTCAAGCACTTAAAACAGTGCTTAAAACTAAAGAATTAAATGACATTGGGCACTGGCGGCTCACAATGTCATTGCCAGCTATTAGATATCTCCCAAATCACGCAAGTATCATACAGCACATATTTATTCTTTTTGTAATCTAAAATCTATTAATATTAAAATAGTTAAAATTATAGACGGTATATGTGGTCAGCACACATTTTTCTAACACATTACTGTGCTTGTTTCTAATCTTTGCATTTAACAGAGAGTAAACAATTCAGTGGTGTATCGTAAGTAAGTGAGGTCATTGGCTGAAGGAGCTAGCGGAACCAGTGGCGCATCGCCCGTCCATCGAACTCCAGGATTGTCACCTTGGGAGATACATTAATGTATGCAAAATCTTATTTACTGATTACTATATATTTTTAATTTTTTTCCATAAACAACTCTCGTATCATAAGTTATTTATTTGGCTTTGAGATTCAATGAGAATGGTGTCTGCATACAGTGATTGTCATCAACATGAGATGTGATTCTGGCTGCCCGAAATATACGTCGTTGACTTTACATTAAGAGTAAAAAAAAAAAAAATGTAAAGCAGAGAGACCGTGGACGGGAGATGTGTTGTAGCTGCATACTACATGCCAAATGGACTTGTCTGATCAAAGGACATAAGAAAAACTGACAGATTTTTAAATATACCTACTACTGTTAATTTACAGCCGATTACTAAAAAAAAATCCATCTGCTTGGCTTGTAGCCCTAAATGGGCGATTCCACTAAGGGTAATAATTAATAATTCATAATAATATATGTATTATTTATTTTATCTAATGGTTCAGTTTAAGATTTTTAAGAATGTAATTAATAATTTATTATATAGTAAGGGATTAAGGTATCTATGTCTTTCGTCTATCTATTCAACTTGAAGTTTAAATGGCGGACCCTTCAACTATAAATATATGTATATTACATTAACTAGCAGCAATACAAGAAAGTCTCTCATAATAAAAATGTTAAGCCATTAATTTTTTATTATTACTTGTATCTTTGGGGACAATTTCTTCGATTCGCAATATTTTATAAATGAAGTACAAAACTTTTTAATATTAAACTAACGCAAGTGCTCGAGTTTACATAAGACTTTACTTAGACATAATAAATACATATTTTTGTAAACTGAAAAGTTCCTTTGTATAAAGATTCTTGAAATAGGTACACATTTTTACTATTTAGTTAGCGGAGATATGCTTATTCAAAATATTTTCATACGGATGATAAATTTTAGCAAATTAAATGTGTCAATGGATTAATTTAAAAAAAATACTCTATCATAAGATAGTTCAAAAGTCATTTAGCATTGTGTCGCAAACTTTTTATAAAATATTAATTTATCAGTAGTACATTTCACAGCAATTCAATATTTTTACAATAATTAAAAGTAAAATTGATTAAGAATGAATGTTTACACTTATCTTAAGTATTGTATTGTATTCTATTAAATTAACTTAATGAACTTTCAGGCGTTTAACTAGTATTTAGTATTATTAAGTTTACCTTTGAAGCTGTTTACTGTGTTTAATGAGATGATATTTATTATTACTGGTTGAAATATGTAAACGATAAGTATTCTAGAAACGTACTTGGAAAAGAAGGCGCGTTGAGAAATTTCAATAGCCCATTACCAAGGAAAAGCTTTAATGCAATAAGAATCACCGTGGTGTACTTAATACTAATTTAGTATATAATGTATTAGGACAATATTCTCAGCCTTCAGTTTAGCTCGAGTCTCTTGTCAATCAGATGAGTTTTGTAACTTACTAGTGAACAAATAATTACGTCCAACTACTTACACGGGAACTATAATATGTGCACATAGTAAACATTCACAATATCTCTAATTGAAGAAGGGTTGAGGAATTTGACTAATATCTGATAAACACAGCAGCGGAAATGCAGTATAGAATGATGAGGAAAGAAATTCTCCTCAATGGAACGGAGTGACTAAAAGCTCTTCATTATGTCTTATAAGAATCAATCATACAGCAAAAAGTTCTTACTACGTACAATAATTTGAAAAGTAACTCTCATTTTTTATTACATCGACAATTTCATCGGATTCTCGAAAAATTTGCTAGCCCTGATCTGTAAGATAAATATGGCAAAAGTAGAATCCTTAAAATCGAATGAACACTATGTAGTAACACGAATGTATCGAAATCGATCAATTCATATGTATGTGTATGATATTTCTCGAGATTTTCCTACTTAAGTGTGCCAAGATTCTTACATGGTGTGAGTTCACTGTGAGAGTACTGGAAGAGAGCGAGTAAGCATCGATCATACCCATCCAACGACTATTTGGCCAAAGTTTCATCATTTCTTTCCACTTGAAATTTCATTTCTTTCAAACCTAATTTAGTACACAGCCAACCGATCACTTTCACAGAACATTCATAATCACGCCTTAACAAACGATATGCATCTAGACGCAACCGCCTTTAAATCGAATAAAATTATAGTCGTAGTAATTTATAATAGTATTTTATCATAATTATACTAAAAACTTTTGATAAAAAAGTCTGATGGTAAAGTACAAATTGATCAATATATATAATATGTATAATAATGTTTTTTTTCCTGTATAAATTGTCTATATTTTCAATTTTGAGTTTTTATATCACTTTTGTTTAATTTTCGTAGTGTTCAGTTGATATAGGGATGAGCTTCCGGAGAAGGGCAGCAGAGTACGGCGGTGGCAGCGAGAGGGAGAGGCGGGCGGGAGGGTGGTCCCACCAGATTCCTCTCTCCTTACAGACAGCTCGACACCCACACACCCAACACTCCCATCCACTGCAGGGACGCCGTCTCTTTTACTGTTCACCACCATACACAAAAACAAAATGTATTAGAACATATCAAAATTATAACATTAACATCTATTATGTCTGGAATGTCAGAATGCAATCGCTAGCAAATCATATCAACCCATAGAGGACTATGGACGTAAATTCAATGCTGTATGTACTCAACAGAATACTTTTTACACAATTTTATATAAAAATGAAATGCGCCATGAAAAAACTCACTCTTAAAAAAAATCATATATCCTAAGCAAATATTGTCTCAAATAATTCAATAAAAAATGTAAACTTCTAGCATAAAGATTTTGACATGTGAATATTTTTTTGAGGTCTAGTTTTCACCCATAAACTGAACTCTGGATCTATCACCACAAAAAAGCTTTTTGAAATATTTACACATCCTAGGAATATGACAGTATGTGATATTATCATGGATTCAAGAAAAATATTGATTAGGTTAGCTATTCTTTATATTATATATTTGCAATAAAAAGTATAAACACGAAGAGTTGTAAATTTTTCATACTACATTTATTCTGACATTATTTAATGTACCAGATTCAAGATGATAAACTCATAAAAAAATGTGTGCACTAACTGTTGGTTCACAGTATTTGATAATTCATATAGCTATTCTTCATACGCAATTAAACAGATGATGCTATATTCAGAATTAAATTCCGTATTCAGCATTATGCATAATGTTGCAATGGAAATATTGTTCAACGCAGCAGCAAAATGTTTGTGTACATGTGTAGTATTTTAGTTAGAGATGTGTGCAGGAGAGTGCTAAATTATGGAAATATAAATGGTCATTTTGTGCGACAGAAGACTCCAAGAATAGTCACTCCCTGCAAATTTACAGCTCAACAATTCACAGTTGAGAAAATTCATTGCCATAATAAAAATGTTATTTTATGGGATATGAGATTTTATATGAGAAATGAAAAAAATGAAAGCTTTTAATTATATCTAGACAAATCCTGTTATAAAGAAACTCGTTGGGTTTTATTTTGTTATAAAGAAATGTAAAATGGATATGTACTCCAGTGAGCCATGATATGTTTGTTATACTGCGAATTTTGTTATTTCGGTATTCGTTATAACGGGATTTGACTATAATAATTGAACTTAACAATAGGCTATCTATTTATATAATTTTATGACATGATTATTTTTATTTTATAGATGTATTATTTTTACAGTGGCAATAAATTGTTTTAGTGGTGAATTATACCTGATAATTGTCTCGACAGTGAGTTGATGCATGGGAATGTTTCAGATTAATCAAATTATTATTATTAGTTACTGAAAGTGTCTAAAGATTAATTTTTGATGATTTTTTATCGCAATGCATGATTTGTGGCATTATTCTGAATTAAAGTTAGAGATCGGCAAATCGCATTGAAGAATATATTATATAATGCTATATAGTGGTAGAAAGTTGATTATCTGAGCTTGTATTTGTATTTGCGTACCATAGTGTGCACTTGATACCCAATCAAATAATCTTCATAATCGTCACCGTGAAGCGAAGCCACTAACAAACTGGCAGTTTTGAGATGATGGATGTTTTGTGATAAGGAAGGTTTTTTTTAATAATTATTGTTGTATTCAATAGCTTTTAACTCTTTTAATAAAATAATAGTGATAAGATTTGTGAATACAAAAAATATATTTAGTGACTATTCATAACACAGGCTTCTTTGGGTTTGAATTATGTACTTTGGCGTATTTAACTCATTTTTAACAAAACTGTTTGTTAATGACTTTTAGCTCCACGGACGAGGTTATGGTCTAATCTCCATAATAATAGATCACCAATGTGTCCTAAGCGAAACAATTATATTTTATAATTGAAAATTTTAATTTATGCAATATATGTTTCGAATCTGTGATTCAGAACTATTTACTTTTATTTATTATATTATATTTTACTAATTTTTTTAGTTATACTAAATCCGGCTCACTATAAAATATAAAATTAATTATCTTTAAAGAGTCGATTGTCATCATTTTGTTTTTCTGATATTACATGATCATAGTTTATAATACAAGAACAATGTTACAATGATGATTCTTGTTGCAACTGCCTGGATGTTTATCCTCTAGGAGATAAAATAAAAGCTATTTTATGTAGAATAATAAAGAATATTTTTATCTACATCGAGCCATAGCTATGCGCAAAAATCAAATATGTCATCTAGGGAAGTTAGATCATCAATATCACCATCATGAATAAAGAAATTTATATGCAATCTGTAAGAATCAAACTTGTTTTACAGATTAACTGTTTGTGTCACAAAGATGACACTGACAGTGTCAGACTTATGACAAGGGTACAGATTTTAGTTTCTGTCAATCAAAATAATAAATATTTGATGTGGCTTTGAAACTTTTTGAGAAAAATTATATTAAATATGCAATCAAATAATTATCTGAAATTTGTAAAATTATTGTAGGTTTTTTTTTGGTAACCACATGCACACAAGACAACTGCACATAAAACAACTGCTAATAAATATTATTTACTAATAATCATAAAAGGCAATCATTGCACACATATACAACTGATCAAAGCAAAGCATTATTTCGGGAGATGGATATTGAATTAGTCGTGACCAGTTAATATTGGTGACCAGTTTACTTGAGAAGTTGAATTCGCTTAAAATATTAGTTCGTTATTTAGGGTTATTATAAACAGCTTAGGTTTTTGAGGCGGATTACAAATTTGTAATAATTTATGTTTGTGGCAAGGGCTTGTGGAAGTTAATGATTATTAATTTCACTTCTCTGTTTATCTGGTTTTTTATAATTTTACATTATTGTTATTGTAAGTATGTTTTAATTAAAATAATATAAATTAATCTATCAAAATATTTCTTTGTGTAAATGTGTAATACATGTGCGTCTTCTACACAGTTGACTTGTATGCATTTGTTATCCTGTATGCGATCGTCTTGTGTGCAAATCTTTTAATATCTTCAGTACACTGACAATAAGAATGTTCGAAGATGCAAAAAATGCTAAAAAATAAATCCACAAATTTCAGACAATTTTAGGATTGTCGTCAGTATCCATTATTTATTTAGTTATTATTTTATAAGCAATGAAGACAGAAATATGATAGCTTTAAAAATATACTTCATGTTAATAAACTAATAACGTTTATTTTTTAATGAATAAAGCTTAGTAAAATGGTATTCATACGTTTGGAACGCCAATATCAGTGCATGTATGCCATGATAGAACTTGACTTGGAGGTTCCATATCCACAAATGTTGAAAGCCGCTTCCTTGAATTGTAGTATTGGGCCGATCTGTAGCTCCCACTTTTGATGTTCTCTGATGTCCACTCCTCCGATACTCCATTACATGTTTCAGAATCTAATCACACATATTTATTCATATGGTTAAGCGCAAGGCAAAATTAAAATAAATGTAAATAACAAAACTATTATTATAGTCAAAAAATAAATCAATATGTTATCTCAAAGTGGAAAATGTAGATTTTCACAATATGGGGATATGTCACAATTATTACGATCGTCATCTATTTGATCAACACAATTAACCTTAGTCCTTCATTTACATGTATATTAAAATCTTACAGATATACAATAGTGGGACCTGAGGCTACAATCCTTGATTAAAAATGATCACTGCGCGCTATACATAAAACTTTACTGTAAATGACAAAATTGTTAATTTTTTATGAGAATCGGCTGCTAACTAATTGGTTAACCCATTGAGTAGATACTTCGACTAGGGTCACAGTTTTTTTAATCTTTACGCAGCTGTGGGATTTGAATCCATACCTCAAGTGTAGATGCTTAACGATTTGGCTACTAAAGCAATAGGTGAAAATGCTATTTTTAGAATAAATGAAGTATAATTGAAAAAATAATAATAAAAAAATAGTAAT